>QRFJ01001674.1:66332-133712 GCA_006176705.1 Cocos nucifera | reverse complement strand
TCCTAACAAGGTCATCGAAGCATAAAAAGCTATTGAAAGGGCTTCTTGATAAACATCATAAATTCACCAATAGAAGTATTAATTTATCAATTAATTGATATTAATTTTTAAGAATTAATAATTAATTTATATATAATTTTTTAAAAAATTCATATTTTTATTAATTAAAAAAATTAATTAAAAAATAATAAAAAATAATAAAAATTAAAAAATAAAATTTATCATCAATAGAAAGAGCTCATTTTTTTTATATCTCTCTCTTTGGAGCATTGAAAGGGCCTCTTTCTTTTTTCATATCAGAAATCAGAATGAGGTCTTCCTCCTATTCTTGACATGATAGATTTTTATCCTTATTAGGATGAGATTCTTCTTCTATTCCTAATAAGGTCATCAGGGCATAAAAGGGCCATTGAAAGAGCTTCTCTCCTTTTTTTCATGTCAAGATGAGGTCCTCCTCCTATTCCTGACATGGTGGGCTTTTATCCTTATTAGAATGAGGTTCTCCTCCTATTTCTAACAATGTCATCGGGGTATAAAGGAGCCTTTGAAAGAGCCTCTTTCTTTTTTCATATCAGGATGAGATCCTCCTGTTCCTGACATGGTGGGCTTTTATTCTTATTCGGATGAGATTCTCCTCTTATTCCTAACAAGATCGTTAGGACATAAAAGGATCATTGAAAGGGCCTCTCTCCTTTACCTCCTGTCTTAAATGACCAGAGATTTTTCACTTTATTTAAGAATGAAGCTCGATTAAAATTAGTATATGAATTATCTAATAATAATAGTCATTTGATTGGTTCGTCATAAAAGTTCTATCTTTCTTTAATAAACTCCTAAATTATGATGAAATTTTTAGAACCACAATCAATAGATAAAAGAGGATTAATCGGATGGTTCTTAAATTATTCATAATTAAATTATAAGTTATTAACAAGGACGATAACTTATCGAGTATAGGTTATTGTATGCCACATGCGTTGGTTGTTCTCGTAACCAAGTGGTGTGGAGATACTAGTATGGCATCTAGGTGAGATGTAAGAATACATCTATACTAAACATGATCAATGTAGCACTCTACTATTAAGAGTAACTAGCTAAGGCCAATGAGTATAAGTGTCCCTCCGATCTGAGATCACCATGATGACTTGCAAGCAACTCACTGTACTTTGATGCTGGACTTTTTGTATTTCTAATATAGGTTTGAAAGATTTTTGGGTATAGTCAAGTACTTGTAGAGTTGATGTGTGAGTCAAGATGGGATTGACTACTCCTGATTAACTTCAAAAAGAGAATGACTTATTTGTTTCAATTTAGCAAAACCTAGGCCTGGGTAATCCTCGTGAGGAGTTATGGAATTTGCAAAATTTTGAGACACAATAGAGTTGACTTGTATGAGTGTTGACAATAATCTTGAAGTCATCTTAAGCATTATTGATCAAAGAAATTAATTATATGGCAACACTAGGCCAGGATTCTAAGAATATTGCTTTGCATACATTTGACCTATCCAGACATCGGGTACCATTACTAGATGATCATTCTAATTGACATAGAAATTTGCTCCTGTACTACTGGCTTAGGTTTGAACCTATGGGGTCATACACTATAGAGGTTGTAACCTGATTGATGGTTAATCGATGATTGAGAATTATTCTATGGTCAAACTATCAATGCGATTAATGTTTGACATAATGCAAGTATTGCAGGAGGATCGATTAGCAATTAGATTGGTAGTTGGCTTAATTTGATTTAGCAATTTAGCTGAGATCAAGTCTAATTAAATTAGATTCAATTAGAACTAGTTTGGACTTAATTGAATTAAGTCCAATTTGTTTATTGGATAAGCCAGTAGCAAAGGAGATCAAATCTCCATTAGACTAGGACTTGAATGCACCTAATTTCTAATTTGATTAGAAATTAAACTAAATATAAATTTAATTAAATCTAATTTAATTAGACTCTTAATTGGATTAGGATTGTCTATTAATTAAGTTAACTCAAATCTAATTAAAATGGAATTTAATTTGGTTTGACCTAGAGAATCCTAGTTGAACTGGGATTCCCTTCTTCCTTACGCCACTTAAGAAATTTCCCATTCCCCTTGTAGTTTAATTTCCAGAAGTCTACTTGACTTCTCCCATGCCTAAGAGAGATTTCCCACACCCTACTTCTAGTTGATTTTGGAATTAAATTTGACTTGATCAAATTTGAAAGTTAGTTTGAATGAGTCAAACTAAGCAAGAGTTTTAACCTGTTAAAACTCTTCTTCCCTTTTGAAATTTTCTCTCCATGCCTCCTTAATATTTTTGTGCCTTATTCTTTCTCATTTTGTGCATTGGCCTTCTAATTCTCATGCCAAAAATTATGGGAGGGGCATCCAAGAGTTGGACGCCCCAGAAGAGTCCATCTCTTCCTAGTTTGACTAGGTCTCTTTTGACCTAGTCTTCTTATTAAAAAGGCACAACACCTTTTGTGGAGGTTTTGCATGAGTAATCCCTAGATATTCCATGATAATTCAGGATGAAAAAGGGAGACAGGTGTGGACATCATGGGCAGCAACAATCATGGAGGAAAATCTTTCTTTTGGACATCAAATGTCGATGTCTTGATGAGGACAAAGGTAAGAGAAAATTATCTTTCCTAGGTTTTTCTTTTAAGTATTTTCTTCTTAGTCTTTTCTGTATTTTTTATGTGATAAAAAATATGAGAGAGAGAGGAAGCGGGCATGGGAATGACTGGTCCAAGATGTTGGGGCATGGTGTTCCTTTGGACATGATCTGATCATATCCTAATGTGAGAAGAAAAAGAGAAGATAGTCTTCTATTAGGATTTCTTTGAGAATCCTTCTTCTTCTCCATCTTTATGTGAGATTTTTTTATGAGAAAAGTCAGAGAATATTAGATCTAGAAGCATAAAAAAAATCTAGAGGAGGAGGTCTCCTCTTATCCTAACATAGAGATGCTTTTAGGACATCAATCATTGATGTCCTAAAAGAGAAGATCTATCTTCTCTTAGGATATTTTTTCTTATGTTTTTATTTCTAATTTTTAGAATATTTAAGAGTTGGATTTCTACCTTATTTTTTCTCTTATTCTTCAACTCTGGGAGTGTTCAAGAGATCCGAAGAATAATTTTTAGATTAACCATCAGGAGGGATTTGCAAGAAGCTAGCACTTCGAGCGGATCTTCGTTCGACGAACCTCCAATCTGTGTTGTAGCTTCGTGTGGAATTTCTATAGAGGCTGGATGTATGTGTGGCTCTAAAGATAGCAACAAAAGTCAACCACAGAGTTCTCGACCCGCACGAAGGTAAGAGATCTAATCTCTTCTTAACCTAGATGCAATCTAGGGTCCAGATCTAGAATCATTCTAAATCTAGGATATTGATCTGATCAATACCAAAATATTTATTTTCAAATTTATGCATGCATTATGACATGTTATAGATCATACATGTAGGGTTTAGTAATTTGATTACATGTTTCTATAGATTAATAGTTTAATCTACATCTTTCGCTGTGATTTATTTTAAAAATATTTTAAAATTCAAGCATGATACCCTACATATTTTCCATCAATGGTATTAGAGCATCTAGATTCTATTATAGTATGATCATGTTTGCATTAAGATAAATTCAAAAATAAAACTCTATAGATCACACATACTGATTATAAGGTTATCCTGCTGTAAGGTTTATCCCTTACAGTGGAGAGGTTGTCCTAGTATGTACTGATCTATAATTTTGAATCATAAATAAGTTAGATATAATCTAAATAATTTTATGATTTATTTTTTAATTTTAAATCTAAAATTAAATAAATATTTGATCTATTTTAGATTATTTAGATTAGATCTAAATAATATCGGGTTGGATATACTGATTATAAGGTTGTCCTGTTGTAAGATTTATCCCTTACAGTGGAGAGATTATCCTAGTATGTGCTGACCTGAATAATCTAAATTATAAATATATTAGATAAGATCTAAAGTAATTTATGATTTATTTTTAAATTTTAAATCTAAATTTAAATGCTTCATGATGATCCATATGATGTGTTTTATGTTTAGATCTAGATCCTCTTAATGCATTTGTTGATATATATTTTTTGTTTTGAATCTAGAATGTATATGTATGACATATTTATTTTATAGAATTTAAATTGAGAACTTACTTTCTACAAAATTCTAGATTCAAAATCCTAGGATGTGATGTAAATATTAAAATAAATTAGATCTAAAATCATATATTGAATATGATTCAATGTAAACTATTTATAATTTAAAAATATTTTAAATGATCAAATCAAAAATTAGTTCTGAGATTCCATAAACCCAAATTCATTAGCCTTGGACTTAATTGAGAATTAATTAATTATTTAGGATCTAAGTTTGTGATTTAAAGATCCCAAGATAATTTCATAAAATATGGGTTACTGGGTGATGGGTCAGCTTTGATCGGGTCCTTAACTGGGTTAGACCTAGGGTTAGATTAAATATGGACTAAGTTAAGAAATTGATCAAATCTAATTAATAGTTAATTAGGATTAGATCATTTTTATAGATCATTTCAATAGTTGTAGTTGATCAAAATCCATACATCTAATAAATGGATACTGATCGTGGCTCAGTGGTCGAGCCCGAGTCTTTAGGCAAACCAAATCAAAACTGATAAATCGATTGGTGTCTAAGGTAAGTCTGAAATTTTCAAACTAGTGATTTTTAATTGGCAGCCTGCTTATCCGGCCATTTCTGATGGTATCTAAGGCAAGCCTTGGCAGATCCTTCCACCAATCTCACTTACCTGGATAATGTGGTTAATCAGATCTTGATTAAGTTGCTCATTGATTCATGCTAACCCATGTCACATAGAAAATCAATGAGACTGAATTTATTTAATGGGACTGATCTAGGTGCCCATGGACCAATATTGATCCTAATCCTTGTCAAAGACTTAAGAAGTCAGTGGAAGGACTTGACTTGGTGAAGTCAGTGAGAGCAAATTAGTCCATATCCTTTCTATTCTTAAATCATAAATATATTATAAATTCTCTAAAATTATTAGGTCCTTAAAATGACAATGTTATGGAGATAGCTGAGTCATAGCCTTCCATTAAGATGTTTGATAATGGGTCCATTAACTCAATAATAATTGGAGGCCCATAGGCTTGGTGCTTGTTGACTAATGAAATTATCATTCATCCTATGATGACTTGGATGTCTCTCTCTAATGATGGTTAGGTTGATCAACCATAGTTGGGCTTAATCATTCATTGATTAGATGCACCAAGTATAGTCATGTTAATGGTTGGACCTAACCAGATCCTTATAGTAGAGGCCCTAGCCTACCGATTAGGTTTTTGGGGCAAAATTAAATTATTAAAAGTTGTTTAGAGAAATAATTGATTATTAACCTATCCTTAGATGTACATGGGTTGACCAACTATAGTAGACTTATGTGTAGTCTATGTGGATTCTAGTATCTACTAAGAAATTAAAGTAATTTTTTGAATTAGAGGTAGAGGCTACCAATTCAAATAAAATAGTAGGAGAACCTTCAGATAAAAGTTCAAGTCTCTAGGCTTAAAATAATTCATATACATTAAGTCAATGTTCTCTTTTCTTAGATTAAGGCTAAACCCTAGTTGCTCCTATCACTATTAGATAGTGATGACTTATGGGATCCAACTTCGATAATTAGTATCGAAAGTTGAATTTAGTTCAGCAGTATGAATGGGTTCGTACTGGGGCTTTTTAGCACAGTCAAAATAATTAGTCCAATATTGACCCAAATCAGACATGTGCTTCTACTATTAGAAGCAGGATCATAGAAAGAAGAATTGTCTTGCTTCTCTTGACCATAATAGGCTGAATAAGAGAAAGAAGTAAGAGTTGCTTATCAAGGATGTTATATTTTAACCTCTTGAAATTTTTTTGTATGTAATTCTACTACCTAGATATTAGATACCGATGGTCTTATGCAATTTATTGCAAGGACTATAGAAAAATGGAATGTTTGAAAATGATGAGAAATATCTGAACGTTGGAGATGGAAGTCCTATTTTAGTCCTGGCTTTAGAAATTGTCAAACTTATTTTCAATAAATATCATTTTGAGTGATTATCACTATTGTCCATCATTTATGATAAATGTGATCTCTGTTGGCCTTTTGGTCAAAGATAGTTATCATTTATCAGTAAAAAAGGTTGTTATGATATTATTATGAATAATGTTATAATAATATATGGATAATAAAGAAATAATATTTAATATTTATACAGCCTATTAAGTTTAATGTACATATTTAATAAACACCTAAGTTAGATTATATCATGGATGTCTATCTTTGGCATTTTAGACTTACTCATCTTGACAAGAATAAGATAAATGGGTTAGCTTGAGAGAAAAATCTCGACATCAATGATTGTGAATCATTGATGGCCTATGAGTCTTATCTTCTTGGAAAGATGATAAAGTCATCTTTTACTGAAAAACATAGAGTTGATAAAGTTCTAAGTCTCATACATAGTGATATAAGTGGACCTATGAACTTAAGTGCCAGAGGAAGATATCAATATTTCATTACAGATGATCTTTCTTGGCATGGATGCATCTAGCCTAAATTATTTAAAATATTTAAATAATTTAATAATAAAATAAAAAAATAAACTAAAAAAGATATTAGAATTCTTCGATCAGATCGAGGAGGAAAATACTTATCCAATAATTTTGTGACATATCTAGGAGAAAATTGGATTCTCACTCAGTAAATTTTTTTTGGAACATAGTGTATCAAAAAAATATATATATATACTTTGTTAGACATGGTTCAATCCATGATGGGATTCACTAGTCTGCCTATTTTGGGGTTGTGCTCTTATGAGTACTTGTTTTACTCTAAAAATATATCGAGTAGATCTATTGTAAAGACTCCATATGGGATATGGATCGAGCATAAACCTAGACTCTCTCACCTTCAGGTTTAGGATTGATCGGCCTATGTCATAGGTTTGCACACAGATAAACTTGGATCCTGATCTTATAGATGTTTAAGGGTTATTAATTCTACCATGCTAAAGAACATAAAATGTTCATCAGCAGTAGGACATTCCTTTTGGAAAGGAGTTCCTTAGAGAAGAAATTGATGCCTGTCAAGTTGAACTTGGAAAAGTTTGACTAGTAGAAAATGAACCAACATAATCTAGTAAACCTATAAAATCAGGTTTGATCAGATTAAATCCAGTCCATTAAACTAGCATCTTTAAGGAGATCTGGTAGAGTACCATGTTAGCCAGATAGATACTATGGTATCTAGCTCTGGGATGGTGATCCTGTTGAGCTCGATTAGAACAACATAGATCCGATCACCTATAAGGATGCAATGCAGTGGTCTGACTCTGAGAAGCAGCTTGGAGCCATATAATCCAAATTGAAGTCCATGAAAATCAATAGTATGCAGACACTAGTTGATTCACCAGAATGGATAAAATTCATTGGGTGTGAATAGATTTTCGAAAGGATCAGAGTAGCACAGATGGAAAGGTAGAGACCTATAAAGCCCGTCTAGCTATCATCTTAGAGTTTGAACATACGTTTTGAACGTATGTCTTTGTTATGAACAAAGACAGACCCTGCATTTGTAATTGGGCAAAATGTTATGTAGTGTTACTCTTTGTGTTGTCTGTGGATGAAATTCTCTTAATCGAAAATGACATTCCAACATTACAAAGAATAAAGGTTTGGCTGTCATCTAATTTCTCCATGTTCATGATCAAATATGATATACTCACTAAGGATAGTGAGTAGATACTAGTCTGATCTAAGTGAGAACCAATGGAAGATTACATAGACAATCCTTAAGTATTTGAAAAATACAAAGCTTCAGTAACTAAAATATGGAGATACTGACTTAAAACTTGTGGATATTTTGATTCCAGTTTTTAGTCAGATCAAGATGATAGTAAGAGACTATAGGATCATATCCTAATTGTAGGAGCAATCTGCTGGAAAGGTTTCAAGCAGAATACTATAGCCTATTCAGTTAGTGATGTAGAGTACATCGTGGCATATGATGCTGTCATGTAAGCTGTATAGTTGCTAAGGTTCATAAGAGTGGCACCCTCCATCGATGGTCCAGTCCTATCATAGCACTGGAACCATAGCTTAGAATAAAGAATCAAAGGACCAGCATATTTTGCATCACTATCATCTTTGATTTTAGATCAGGATGATGTCAACCTTTAGAAGATCAATGGAAAAGGAGAACTTGACCAACCCATTTGCTAAGGCCTTGGAACTAAGGAATTTTATGAACTCAAGTAGAAGATAGGATATTTGATATCATTCTGATTGGCTTTAGTCTAAGTGAGAGTTATAGAAAAATGTATCTTAAAGCCAATCATCTAAGTGGTAGATGATTGAAATTAGTATATGAATTATCTAATCATAATAATTATTTGGTTGGTTCATCATAAAAGTTCTATCTTCCATAAATGAACTCCTAAATTATAATGAAGTTCTTAGAACCACAATCAATCGATAAAGAAGAATTTATCAAATGGTTCTTAAACTATTCATGATCAAATGATAAGTTATTAATAAGGATGATAACTTATTGAGTGTAGGTCGCTGTATGCTAGATGCATTGGTTATCCTTATAGCCAAGTGGTGTGGAGACACTGGTATGGCATCTAGATGAGATGTAGTAGTATATCTATATTGAATGTGACCAATATAGCACTCTACTATCAAGAGTAGCTAGCTAAGGCCAATGGGTATAAGCATCCCTCCGACCTGAGATCACCATGGTGACTTGCAGGCAACTCACTATACTTTAGTGTCGGACTGTCTGTATTTTTAATATAGGTTTGGAAAGTTTCTAGATACAGCCAAGTACTTGTAGACTTAGTGTGTGAGTTAAGATAGGATTGACCATTTTTGATTAACTTCAGGAAGAGAATGACTCATTGTGTTTCAATTTAGCAAAACCTAGGCCTGGGTAATCCTCGTGAGGAGTCATAGGATTTGCAAAATTTTGACACATAATAGAGATGACTTGTATGAGTGTTGACAGCATACTTAAAATCATCTTAAGTATTATTAGATAAGGGGATGAATTATATGGTAACCATGGGTTCAGGATTCTAAGAATGTTGCTTTGCATACATTCTACCTATCCAAACATTGGGTATCATTACTAGATGATCATTCTAATTGGTATAAAAAATTATTTTTATGCTACCGACTTAGTTTGAACCTATGGGTTCACACATATTAGAAATTGTAACATGATCAAATCGTTAATTGATGATTGAGAATCATTCTAAGGTCAATCTATCAATATGATTGATGTTTGACCTAATGCAAGTATTATAGGAGGATCTAATTAGCTCAATTTGATTAAGCAATTAGGCTGGGATCAAATCTAATTAAATTAGATTCAATTAGAATTGGTTTGGACTTAATTGGATTAAGTCCAATTAGTTTATTGGATAAGCCAGTAGCAAGGAAGATCAAGTCACTATTAGACTAGGACTTGAGTGCACCTAATTTTTAATTTGATTAGAAATTAAATTAGATTTAAATTTAATTAAATCTAATTTAGTTAGGTTTCTAATTGGTTTAGAATTGTCTATTAATTAGGTTGACTCAAATCTAATTAAAATAGGATTTAATTTGTTTTGACCTAGAGAATCCTGGTTGGACAAGGATTCCCTTCTTCCTTTCGCCACTTAAGAAATTTCCCATGCCCCTTGTAGTTTAATTTCCAGAAGTCTACATGACTTATCCCATGCCTAAGAGAGATTTTCCATGCCCCACTCCTGGTTGATTTTGGAATTAAATTTGACTTAGTCAAATTTGGAAGTTAGTTTGAATGAGTCAAACTAAGGAAGAGATTTAATATGTTAAAACTCTTCTTCCATTTTGAAATTTTCTATCCATGCCTCCTTAATTTTTTTGTGCCTTATTCTTTCTCATTTTATGCATTGGTCTTCTATTTCTCATGCCAAAAATTGTGGGAGGGGATCCATCTCTTCTTGGATGCCCCATAAGAGTCCATCACTTCCTAGTTTGATTAGGTCTCTTTTGACCTAGTCTTCTTATTAAAAAGGCATGCCACCTTTTGTGGAGGTTTTCCATGAGTAATCCCCAGATATTCCATGATAATTTTAAATGAGAAAGGGAGAATGGCGTGGAGGTTATGGGCGGCAACAATCATGGAGGAAAATCTTTCTTTTGGACATCAAATGTTGATGTCTTGATGAGGATAAAGCTAAGAGAAGATTGTCTTCCCTTGATTTTTCTTTTAAGTATTTTCTTCTTAATCTTTTAAATATTTTTTATGTGATAAAAAATTTAAGAGAGAGAGAGGAAGAGGGTGTGGGGATGATTGCTCCAAGATGTTGGGGCATGGTGTTCTTTTGGATATGATCTAATCGTGTCCTGATATGAGAAGAAGAAGAGAAGATAGTCTTCTCTTAAGGTTTCTTCGAGAACCCTTCTTCTTCTCCATCTTTATGTGCAATTTTTTTATGAGAAAAATCAAAGAATATTAGATCTAGAAATATGGAAAAAATCTAGGGGATAAGGTCTCCTCTTATCCTAACATAGAGATATTTTTAGGACATCAATTATTGATGTCCTGAAAGAGAAGATTTGTCTTCTCTTAGGATATTTTTTCTTATATTTTTATTTTTGATTTTTGAGAGACTCAAGGGTTAGATTTTTATTTTATTCTTCTCTTATTTGAAGAATAATTTTTAGATTAAGCATTAGAAGGGATCTGCAAGAAGCTAGCACTTCAAGCAGATCTTCATTCGACGAATCTTCGATCTATGTTGCAACTTCATGTAGACTTTCTATCAAGGCTGGATGCATGTGCAGCTCTAAAGGCAACAATGAAAACCAACCACAGAGTTCTCGATCCATGCGAAGGTAAAAGATCTGATTTATTCTTGACCTAGATGTGATCTAGGGTCTAGATCTAGAACTTTTCTAGATCTAGGATATTGATCTAATCGATATCGAAATATTTATTTTTAGATTTATGCATGCATTATGACATATTATAGGTCCTAGATGAAGGGTTTAGTAATTAGATTATATGCTTTTGTAGATTAAATAGTTTAATCTGCATCCTTTGCTGTAATTTATTTTAAAAATATTTTGAAATTCAAGCATGAAATCCTACATATTTTCCATCAATTTGAACCAAAATCAAAAATTATCAAAAAAAAAATTTATTAAAATGGTCATTGATAATACATCCATAGATTTTCTGAATTCCAAGATTGTGAGAATATTGACCCTCCAAGCTCTTTTAGATAATAAGTTACCAATCAGATAATTTTCATGACCTCATAAGGACCTTTCCAGTTTAGGACGAGCTTTTCTTAACTTTGGGACTGTGAAAAATCTGCTCGCTAAAGCACCAAATCTTCCACCTTGAGTGTTTTGCTCCTGACCCTGGAGTTATAGTAATGGGCTATCCTTTGCTTGTAAGTTGCCATCCAAATTTGAGCTTTCTTCTATTTTTCTTCCAACAGATTAAGATTTTCTCTGAGGTCTTATGAGTTATTTTGTTCATTAAAAGCTTTGATCCATGCTGAAGGAAGTTCAAGTTTATTTGGGAAGATTGCTTGTATTCCAAAAGCCAACGCGAAGGGAGTTTCTCTAGTGGGCGATCTTTGGATGGTTCTGTAAGCCCAGAGTACATGATAGAATTCATCCATCCATGTACCTCTCATCCTTTCAAGTCTTGCTTTTATCCCTTGAAGTAGAGTTTTGTTGGTTATCTCGGCTTCATCATTTGCTTGAGGGTGTGCCATAGATATAAAATGATGAAAAATATTCAAATTTTCACAAAACTTGACGAACTTTGTTCCTACAAACCGATGCCCATTATCAGTGATTAACATTCGAGGTAGGCCAAATCTGCAAACTATCAACTTTCAGATGAAGTCTTTTACCTTGGCTTTAGTTATTTTTGCCAGAGGTTTTGTCTCTATCCACTTAGTAAAATAATCAACCTCTAACAAAAGAAATTTTCGCTGTCCAATGACTGTTTATCATTAGAGAATCAAATAATAATTTAAAATCAATTTTACTATTAAGTAGGATAGTTGGTGAGTCAGGTATCGATTTCCTTGGGGATTGAAGGCTAAGTTTTATTCAATTTAATTAAAAAATAAAATTTTAATTAATCTATAAAATAAAAATTTAAATAAATAAATTAAAAAATTAATTTAATATTTTATCAAATTAAATAGAAGAAAGCAAGTAATTAATTAATTAGGATTTTGGGATTAATTAAAAGTATTCTAAAATTTTGAATCCATCTCTAGTATGGTTGTGGTAATTCTCTTTAATACAAAAATTTATTATTTTAATAATTTAGTTATAATTATAATCTATTTTCTTTGGGCATGAATCGTATCTCCTAATCATGATCCATCTCAATAGAATCATAAGCTATTCAATACTTTAATTCTTAAAAATTGGTAACATGGCTTTTATTAATTTTCTCTAAGATAAACTATTAAATCGAGCATGGATTGTATCTTCTGATCACAATCCATCTTCATAAACATAGTCTATTTAAATATCAATCAATAATAAACATGTTATTAAATCTCATGCATGGAGAATAAGATTTAGGATTGGGCAAGAGAATAATTTATTCATTATATAAAAAAATAAAAATAAAAAAATATATAACCCATGTTCAAAGACTTCATCTACATCCTAGAATCACGATCTTTAGTTGTGCATGATTTGAAATATTCTGGCTCCCGGCATCTTTTGATCTCTCAGAGTAAATAAAAAGAAAAAGAAAAGAAAGAAGAAAGAAGAAAGAAAGAAAGAAAGAAGAAGAGAGGAGAGGAGAAGAGAAGAGAAGGGAGAGAAAAAGAGAGGACAAAGGTGTTTTTCCACCAAAGGGGGGCTCTCTTGGCTGTGGCATAGGAAGAGGGGTTAAATGACGAAAAATGGGGATTTTTGAGTTCTTGTTGATCTCAAATCTAAGTTTGGATTGAAATCATTTCCCAGAAATGTTCCTGGCCGTCGATCTATGATCAAATGGCTCAAAAACCACTCAAAAATCTTTGTTAAACACCCCAATTTTGGTTGGATTGAATTCTAGCCATTGGATCTTTTGATCTAGCTGTTGGATGTCATTCGATCACGTTTAGGGCACCTAATAAATCTTGTTCAAACCAAGATTTGTTCACAGTCATTGGATTCCGATCTACTGCATTGTCAGCCATTGGATCGTGCATATCTTTGCCATTTTAGCCTATAGACCATGCATAGACCGGGACCATCGAAGACCCCCACCATTCAGCTGCTGCCATATTAACAAAATTGATGAAAATACCCCCATGAGCCATGATAAAATTCTAGTAAACCTCTTAGCGATCTAGGTTCGCCACATGTCGCACGCCGACCAGTCACACGTGATGAGCTGGACGGTCCATGCCTTTCCCATGGACCGACTGATTAGTCCACCATGCACCAGTCTAACTTTTTTATTTTTCTTTTATTTTAACTTTTGGACTTCATAATTTTTTTGTTTTAGCTTTGATTTGAGTAAAATTTATTGCATTGGAACCCATAAATCGAGCTCTTCGCATTGATAGACTTCTTTCCTACAAAATATCTATAAAATTATTAATTTTTTAAATAAATATTAAATTAATATATATTTTAGTATTTTTATTTATTAAATTATGATAATTATCATCCAGATGCCATGCAAAAAGGTCCAAATATATCCATCCCCCACTATGTAAACAGTGAAGGGCACTTAAGGGTGTGAGTTGTGAAGCTGGTTGTCTTTAAATACTTGCATTCTTTTGGCATCGATCATATTTTCTAACATAATTTATGGCATCCTGGTGCATGGTTGACCAATAATATTCTTGCCAAAATAACTTATGAGATACAGATCTGGCCCTTAGATGGTTTCTACATTTTTTCTCATGAACTTCTCTCAAAACATAATCAGCTTCGAAAGGTCGAAGACATTTGTGGAGTGGCAAGGAATATGACCTCTTGTATAACTTATTCTCATACAAAATATAGCAGGAGGCTTGATTTCTCAATTTTTAAGCTTTCTTGGGGTCTCTAGGAAGAACTCCATCTTTGAGATATGAAACTAACAGGTCGATCTAGCTAGGCTCATGGTCAACCTACATTACTACTTGGGACTCTTCCAAACCTAGATGCTACAAAACTTCAAAGAAAACCTCTTTTGGCAATTCATTTAGGGTCAGAGTAGCTAAATTGGAAAGAAGATCGACTCTAGTATTTTTTACTCTTGGAATCTATTGGATATCAAAGCTATTAAAGATCGAGATCAAGCCTCTTACCTTTTTCAAGTACTTCTTCATGCTTTCCTTCCGAGCTTCATAGGTGTTGCTGACTTGGCCCACCACTAATCAAGAATCACTATAAACCTTCAAGTGTCCTACTTTCAGTTCTTAAGCTATCCTTAATCCTGAGATTAGAGCTTCATATTTAGCTCCATTATTAGTGGCAGAATACTTGAAGCGCAGAGCATACTCAGCAATAATTTCCTCTGGATTAATTAAAACCAGTCCTACACCTACCCCTGAGGCATTGGATGACCCATCTACATACAAAACCCAAAAATCTTTAAAGAGATCAACTTTTTCTTTGGGAGAACTAGGAGTACAAACTTCTTGGTGCTCAGGTTCAGCTAAATCTAGGATGGTGTACTCTACTACAAAGTTGGCCAATATCTGGGCTTTGATGGATGGCCAAGGTTGGAAATTAACATCAAACCCGGTTAGCTTGATCATCCATTTTGCTATCCTTTCAAAAGTATCAGGTCGGTGAAGAGCTGTCTTAATAGGCTGATTAGTGAAAAGTGTAATTATATGCCCCTGGAAATAAGATCAGAGTTGTTAGATGTGTGCCCTAGAAACAAGATTAGCTAAACACTTGTAATACACTTCAAGGAGTAATTTTATAATTTTGATTATAAATTAATAAAAAAATTATTTTCTATCATAGTGTGTGTATTTAAAGTATCTGTGATATATCCTATGAGTTAATGGTAATGATAATTCATATTTTCAAGAGTTGAAAATCTAAGACATGAATTTTCATAATTAACTCATACATTGCTCCTGACCATAAGATCATCACGAGGATAGTGATCGATCTAGAAGGTTGGTGTATGATTGCTTTCTTAGGATAGATGAGTTTTAAGTCTATGATGTGGAGATACTACCTCGAGCACTGAGTATAGATACTCGTTAAAGAACAAGGGCACTGAGTATGACCACCTCAAGCAGTCATAAGGGAGTCTACCTTCTCATCGATGACTAGCTCGATGCTGTAATGGTGCATCTGGTTCTTTGATCTGAGGTGCATTGGCAATTCATCTTGAGGGTGTTATAGTTTGACTATACCATAACTCAGTTTTCTAGCCATTCAGAATTCTGAGGTGTATGTTGGTTGTAGTATGTTCATTATAGAAATTGGATTAAACTAATAGGAGATTTATCTACCTCAGTAGATGAGGAGTAGCCCTATGATGATCATGAGATCGACTCCTTAAGCCCATGGCCATGGTAGTGTGAAGATGATAGAAAGAATTTCTATTAGGATTTTACATCGAACTAGAATCGAATGATTAATTCATATGATGGGTGTTGGGTTTGACGAGTTCATCTTAACCCTAGTCTTGTCGGGGCTCAAGATAGAAGAACCTAATCACATAGATAGCTGCATCGAGAGGTTTACTTTCAATTTTGATGGATTGCCATCATATACTACTAAGTGTCACTAGTAGATTTTGAGAGCAATTAGAATGATCTTGATGATCGATCATTCTAATTGTGTGAATCGAAAAAGTTCTGGTCCATCGAAAGGTGTTTTGATGATGTCGATGATAGAGATCATGACATATCCTATTACCATATGAAACTGAACCTAACTAGATCACACAAATAAGAATTTTGATCTGGATGCGATCAATTGGACTAACATAGTTTGATTGATTTGGATTTGATCCAATCAGATTCAAGAAAATCATGCTAGCACACGATTGAGCCTAACATTCTCCTTCTATAGTTTTTCTGATCTATCTCGATTGAGTCAAATTTGATTTGACTCATTCCTAGATTATAAATTGATTTAGTTTTATTTGGTTGGAACTTGTCTAGGTTAGATTAATTTTAGAAATAAATCCATTCTAAAATATAATTGAACTAGGGTCAATAGTTGACCCAATTGAGAGAATTGAGGGTCACAGGATCAGAGCCTTTTAGAAATTTTTTTAGAAAGCTTGTTTTCTCTAATTTTTAGATATGTGATAGGGCTCGAGTCATGCTTTGGGTGTGCGAAATTTGGTGATTTTTGGAGGTACCTAGATTGGATTAAGTTAGAGTTTTATTTGGATCAAACTCTTAAGGGAAGAGTCCTAGGAACCCTGGACTCTTCCTTATCCCTTCATGCTGCCACCTTTGGAGATGTTTTTGGTCCACCAAACCTGATAAAAATCAGGTTGGAAACATGGGCTATCAGCTCTAGAGTCCTAAGTTATCAAGCAATTTGATTGCTTGATGAAATAGGACTCTAAGGTGGTGCAGGAGTCTATTTAAAGACCCTGCACCCTAGGACTTTAATCTTTTGATCACCATGCCCATATGCTACCATCATAAACCTCCTCCACACCCCATCTATAGCTCCTCCATCTCTTCTCTACATCCACACCATAGTTGGTGAGGTTTCAGCCATCAAAAATTAAGAAAAGCTGAAGACAAAACAAGACAGGGCGATCTAGATCAAGAGACAGGGTGTTGCCTTCAAAGTTTGTTTGAAGGCTTCACAAATCAGATCTAGATCTAATCTTTTGAGATTAGATCTACAAGGAGAGTGCATCTAGATCCAGTCTAAGTGGACTCCAATAAAGGCCAGGCAATTACGTGGCTACATCTAGAATCCTGAGTGACAACAGATTATCGACAGGATAAAAGTTGTTTATCGAACCAAGATACGAAAATTAAATCAAATTTAATTTTAATTTTTAGTTTTAATATTAGATCTATAGGATTAGATTCGAGATGTCTTAGATCTATAAAATTTTTATTAGATTTAATGATTCTTCAGATCTATTTTATATCTAATTTTATTTTTATTTATGATATGATATTAAAAATTTTATATGTCATATTAGATGTGATTAGATCTAAAATCAAAAAATTAAAAAGATTAAATAATTGAGATCTATAGTGTATGAGATGCATGACTAGACTAGATATAAAATAGTTCTATGTGTAGTCTAGTATAATCATATTTTTAATTTAATTAATTATAACTTTAGATTTATTTATTTTTTTATTTTTTGAAATTATAAATATTGTAATCATATCTAAAAAATAGAAAATATAATTTTTAATATTTAATTTAATTCATATGAGATATAAAAGATGCATGCTTAAACTAGTTATAGAATAGTTCTATGAACTTTCTAGAATAGTTTTATTTTAATGTGATCAATTTAAATTCTATATTTTAGATATTATATGTGATATATCAGATTTGAAAGCATGCATGTTTAATTAAGTTATCATACATGAGATGTATGCAAGGTATATATAGGTTAGATCATTAATTGTATATGTGATATATGATTTAAATCTAACTTATTTTGTAGTAGAAAATATATTTTTGATTAAGGCATTCTTCTTGACCATCCAGTCATAAAAATAAAGTAGAGTTTAAAGACTTTCTTCTCCCATTCGATGGGATGTTCTTATGGCATGTAGGGGTGTTGCGTGTTCATCCTTAACAAAAATCAGAACTTACTTCTCTATAAAATCCTAGATCCTGAAATCCTAGGATTTTAATATATATTTTTGTTCATGAATCCAAACTTAATTAAAAATTAAGATTATAAAATTGATTAGATCTAAAAATTATGAATTTTTAGACCTAAGACAACTTCATAAAATTAGGTTCGAGCTTGGGTAGCTCAATTAAGTCTAGCAGTTGATCAAACCAAATCAAGAGTTGGTTAGGTGGGAGCAAGAGTGCTTAGAATTGACTAGTCCAATAGGATTAAGTTTGGATCAAGGTCGACTCACATTCTAATATGGTTGACCAACACAAGACCTAATTTGGCTCTATAGTTCAAGCCTGGATTGTAGGCTAACTCGATTGATTCTGATTCGATAATTTTGGATCTAAGATAAGTCTGACAGATACGATTGACTGATTTTTAATTGAAAGCTACTCGATCTGAATGCATTTTTGCTGAGTTAATGGTATATCCCTTCCACCGGTCTTACTTACCTAGCCATATGGGTCGACCCATTTTTGATTTGAAGTGGCTAACAATTCAAGCTAACCCATGCCACTAGGTTAGTCATAATTGTTATGACTAAGTCAAGTCTAGTTTAAAGAGACCTAAATCAAATCCTCCTAAGAAAATATTATGTCATAGATCTTCCATCATTATAGATATGCGGGCCCTTTCCGAGATTGATTGTTCTTGACTGGATATAATAGTTCAGTTGCATAGAAAGATGCAAACATGTCTATTAGGCATTGAATGCTATGGATTAGAGGATGGGTTGGGCTCAATATTCTAGATACAGTGAGAGAATCAATCAGGAATCTAATTTATGAAAATGGTGGGTCTGACTTAACTAAGAAGTGGAGCAATATTATGGACACGATGAGCTTTATGAATTAAAGATCAGGTATGGATGCACCATGATTAGAGAATCATTGGATAAGAGTTGTCCACTTATTGGTTGATCCATCATCAATAACTATTAGATGAGGTAGTAAGCCAGTAGGTGAGACCACACCATCCACTAGAAATCAATTGATCATGGAGATTTTTGCATCTCTACCAAGAAAGTGTAGGAATCCAAGTAAATAGTGAAAGCCTAATTTATTTAAAAATAAAACTCCTAAATAAATTGGTTAAGTCTAATTACAAAATCTAACTAAAAATTTGGACTCTCTACAGAAAAATATCTGCATCCAATCCATTAGCTTGTATCTTGGACACCCATAGACTGATCGAACCCAACTACAATGATTGGCTCTGGAGCTTCAAAATTATTTTGGATTTCAAGTTGACTCATGTGTTGGAATAGGATCCTTCTACTTTACTAGCCCATCCATCTGCTGAGCAGAGAGCATCTTTGAAAAAGTGGATAGATGAAGATAATAAGGTCAGGTATTACATGTTGGGCTCGATGTCTAATGAGCTCTAGCACCAATAGGAAGATGTAAAGACTAGCAGTCAAATGTTGGCTCACCTGCAAAAGTTGTTTGGTGAACAAAGTCACCTAGCTAAATATCAAGTCACTAAGAGACTTTCTAAGATTCAGATGCGTGATGAATAGTCGATCCAAGATCATTATTTGATGATAATCAAAAACTTAGAAGAGCTTAAGAAGCTTAGTGTCAAGTTAGATCAAGATCTATAGATTGATATAATTCTGCAATCCTTGACTAATGCGTATGGAAAGTTCATCATGAACTACCATATGCATAAACTACAAAATACCTTGTCTAAGCTTATGAATATTCTAGTCACTCTGAGCTTTCCATGAAAGGTTCTAAAGACTCAGTACTTGCTGTGGAGCGGACTTCTTCCAAGAGAAAGTCTTTTAGAAAGAAGAAGAAGACCGCGAAGAAGCAGAAGATGAAAGGTGGAAAGCAGAAGAAAGGAGAGCTAAAGAAGAAGGCCACTGATAAGAAAAAATATTTCTATTGCAACACAGATAGCCATTGGAAGCGAAACTATCCTCTATACTTGGCCAGCCCGAAGAACAAGGAGGCAGGAGGTATGCTCCTTATAGAATCTAACCTTATGATTTCTTCTACATCCAATTGGATGCTTGACTCTGATTCGAGTGCTCGCTTGTGCACTTCTATGCAGGATCTTGAAGAGAGTAGGAGGCTAAGGGATGGTGAGATGATCCTACATGTCAAAAATGGAGCAAAGGTTGCTACTATGGCCATGGGAATCGATCCTCTTCAACTATTGTCAGGATTAGATTTAGTACTTATGAACTATTTTTATGTGCTTGTAGCAAGCAGAAATTTAATTTTTATTTCATATTTAGCATGGGAAGGCTATTTAATTAGTTTTATTAAGGACCATTGTAATATTTTTTTTGAAAAAATTAAAATTGTAAATAGTTTTCTTATAAATGGTCTCTACCAGTTACATATTGATATTTCTATTTTCAATATTGAGGAAAACATGAATGCCATAGGATCAAAGCGACTTAATGATAGTCTAAACAATAAGTATCTTTGGCATCTTAGGCTAGGTCATATAGCAAAAGATAGGGTTAATAAATTAGAGAAATCCAGACTATTGAGTTTGTTGACTTTTGAGTCATATCCGAATTGTGAATCATGCCTTCATGGCAAAATGACCAAACTTTTTTTTGTAGGACATGGGGACAGGGCCACAAACCTACTTTCTCTTATACACACAAACGTGTGCGGCCCATTTGATGTGCCGGCCTGAGGCAATTATATCTATATTATCATCTTTATCAATGATTTATCTTGGTATGGATATGTATATTTGGTGTGACATAAGTCTGAAGCCTTTGAAAAGTTCAAGAAATTCAGACTCGAAGTAGAAAAATAAATAGAAAAATTCATTAAGATTCTTCGATCAGATCGAGAAGGTGAATACCTTAGTCAAGAATTTCTAAACTATCTTAAGGATAATGGCATAGTCTTATAATGGATTCCATCTAGAATGCCTCAACTCAATGAGATTTCAAAATGGAGAAATCGGATCCTATTAGATATGGTCTGATCTATGATGAGCTTCACAGACCTTCCAGAGGGTTTTTGGGGATCTAGTCTAATGACTGCTATATATTTACCGAAAAGGATTTCTTCTAAAATCGTTCCTACTACACCGTATGAGATATGGCATGGTAAGAAACCAAGTCTGAGTCACCTTAGAATTTAGGGTTGTCCGGCTAATGTTAAGAGATAGCAAGCAAACAAGTTAGAGTTAGGTCCTTTAGAGCTCGATTCATAGGATATCCTAAAGAGTCGTTAGAAAATTATTTCTATCTTCTAGAAAACTATAATGTGATTGTAAGTCAACATGCCATTTTTCTTTAAAAATAATTCATTCAAGATGGTGGCATCAAAAAATAAATCAGGCTCAAGGAGAAAGTCTCCCAAGAGCAACGAGCTATGAAATCTATGGAACCCAATCAGATTGAGCTAGTCCAAATACTACCTCCTCCACCTCAAAAATCAACTAGGATTTCTCGTCCACCTTAAAGATACTTAGATACTATTTCATAGATACTATTTCAGAGGATGTAGAGAAAATGTTCCTCATAAAAAATGGGGTTCATGGTGATGATCCCAAAATCTATGATGAGGCAATATCAGATATCAACTCTGAGAAATGGTTAAAGGCAATGAGGTCAAAAATTGACTCAATACACTCAAACCAAGTCTAGACCTTGGAAGATCCACCTGACGATATAATACCTATTGGGTGTAAATGGATCTTCAAGAGAAAGATAGGTGTCGATGAAAATGTAGAGACATTCAAAGCAAGGCTCATAGCAAAAGAATATAGTCAGTGCGAAGGCATTGACTATCAGGATACCTTTTCGCCAATAGCCATGCTTAAATCCATCCGCATATTGCTTGCTATTATAGCCAATTTCAATTATAAAATATGATAGATAGACATGAAAATGACATTCTTAAATAGATATCTTAAGGAAGATATTTATATGGAATAGTCACTTGGTTTCACATCCAGTGATGGTGATCATAAGGTCTGCATGCTGCAAAGATCTATATATGGACTTAAAAAAGCATCTAGGAGTTGGATGCTCATTTCAATAATGTGATCAAATCATTTGGTTTCATCAAAAATGAGAAGGAGTCATGTATTTTCAAAAAGAACAGTGGGAGCGCTGTTGTCTTTCTTGTACTGTACGTGGATGATATCCTCCTAATTGAAAATGATATTTTCATGTTGACCATGGTTAAAATATGGTTGTTTAAAGAGTTCTCTATGAAAAACCTGGGAGAAGCATCCTTTATTCTGAGAATTAAAGTTTATAGAGATAGACTGAATAGGATGCTAGGACTTTCATAGAAGATGTACATAGAGGAGGTGCTAAAGAGGTTTAGCATGAAAACTTCAAAAAGGGTCTAGTACCTTTTAGACATGGCATTCATCTCTTCAAGAAGATGTACCCTAGCACACCAGAGGAGATTGAATGCATGAGCAAGATCCCTTATGCTTCGGCAATAGAGAGCCTTATGTATGCCTTGCTATGTACACGACCTGATATTATCCATGCTATGAGTATCACGAGCAGGTATCAATCGAATCTAGGCAAAGAGCACTAGACTTCTATGAAATGTATCCTTAAGTACTTGAGAAGGACTAAGGATATGTTTCTAGTCTTTGGTAATGGAGAACTTCAAGTCCAGAGCTATACAGACTCGAATTTTATGTCCGACATAGATGATCAAAAGTCGACATCTGGAAGTCTATTTATGTGCAATGGTGGTGCTATTAGCTGGAAGAGTTTCAAGCAGACGATGATAGCAGACTCCACCATGGAAGCAGAATACATTGCCACATTGGAAGCTATGAAGAAGAAGTTTTGGTACAAAAAGTTCACCGTAGAGCTTGGAGTGATGCCATCGAATGTCGTCCCTCTATACTACGAGAATTATGGTGCCATAGCTCGTGCTAAGGAGCTGAGGTCTCATAAAAAATCTAAGCACATCGAGTGGTGATTCTACCTAATCTACGATTATCTCAAGAAGGAATACATCGAGGAGAAGAGAGTCGACACCACAAATAATGGGTTGACCTACTAACGAAGCGATTGGGATAGCAGAAGATCGAAGCCCACCTTGAGAAGATGGGATGTAGATTTATAACCAATTGGCTTTAGGTCAAGTGGGAGTTTATTAGATGTGTGTCCTAGAAGCCAGATTAGCTAAACACTTATAATACACTTCTAGAAATAATTTTATAATTTTAATTATAAATTAATAAAAAAATTATTTTCTATCATAGTGTGTGCATTTAAAGTGTCTGTGATACATCTTATGAGTTAATGGTAATAATAATTCATATTTTCAAGAGTTGAAAATTTAAGACGTGAATTTTTATAATTAACTCATAAATTGCTCCTAACAATAGGATCATGATGAGGATGGTGATCGATTCGGAAGGTTAGTGTACGATCAATTTCTTAGGATAGATGAGTTTTGAGTCTACAGTATGGAGACACCAGAGCGAGAGTACAGGTACTTATTAGAGAACGAGGGCACTAAGTGTGACCATCTTGAGTAGTCATAAGAGAGACTACCTTCTCATCGATGACTAGCTCGATGCTACAATGGTGTGTCTTTAATCTGAGGTACATTGGCATTTCACCTTGAGGGTGTTATAGTTTAACTACAACATAACTCAGTCTCCTAGTCATTCAAAATCTTGAGGTGTATGTTGGCTATAGCATATTCATTGTAGGAATTGGATTGCACCAATAGGAGACCTATCTACCTTAGTAGATGAAGAGTAGCGCTATGATGATCATGAGATCAAGTCGTTAATTCCATGGCCATGGTTGTATGAAGATGATAGAAAGAGTTTCTATTAGGATTTCATAAAGGACTCAAATCAAATGATTAACTTATATGATAGATGTTTGGTTTGATGAGTTCACACTAACCCTAATCCTATCGGAGCTTAAGATAGAAGAATTCAATCACATAGGTAGCTATACTAAGAGATTCACTTTTAGTTCTGATGGATTACCACCATATACTACTAGGTGTCACTGATTGATTTTGGAAGCAATTAGAATGATCTTGATGATCGATCATTCTAATTGTGTGAATCAGACAAGTTTCGAGCCATCAAAAGGTGTTTCGATGATGTCAATGATAGAGAATGTGACATATCCCATTATCACATAGAATTGAATCAAACTGGATCATACAAATAAAAATTTGGATCTAGATGTGAACAATTGGGCTAACATAGTTCGATTGATTTGGATTTGATCCAATTAGGTTTAAGAAAATCGTGCAAGCACATGATTGAGCTTGACATTCTCCTTCTATAGTTTTTCTGATCTATCTTGATTGAGTCAAATTTAATTTGACTCATTCCTAGACTGTAAATGGATTTATTTTCATCTGGCTAAAACTTGTCTAGGTTAGATTAATTTTAGAAATAAATCCATTTTGAAATATAATTGGACTAGGGTCAATAGTTAACCCAATTGAGAGAATTGAGGGTCACAAGATCAGAGCCTTTTAGAAATTTTTTTAGAAAGCTTGTTTCCTCTAATTTTTGGATATGTAATAGGTCTCGAGTCATGCTTTGGGTGTGCCAAATTTGGTGATTTTTGGAGGTGCCTAGATTGGGTTAAGTCAGAGTTTGATTTGGATCAAACTCTTAAGGAAAGAGTCCTAGGCGCCCTAGACTCTTCCTTATCCCTTCATGCCGCCAATTTTGGAGAAGTTTTTGATCGACCAAACTTGATAGAAATCAGATTGGGGACATGGGCTATCAGCTCTAGAGTCCTAAGTTATCGAGCAATTTGATTGCTTGATGAAATGGGACTCTAAGGTGGCATAGGAGTCTATTTAAAGAACCTATGCCCTAGGGCTTCAATCTTTTGATCACCATGCCCATATGTTGCCATCATAAACCTCCTCCACACCCCATCTAGAGCTTCTCCCTCTTTTCTCCATGTCCACACTAGAGTTGGTGAGGTTTTAGCTATCAAAAGTTGAGAAAAGCTAAAGATAAAACAAGACAGGGCGATCTAGATCAAGAGATAGGGTGCTACCTTCAAAGTTTGTTTGAAGGCTTCACAAATCAGTTCTAGATCTAATCTTTTGAGATTAGATCCACAAGGAGAGTGCATCTAGATCCAGCTCGAGTGGACTCTGGTAAAGGACAGACAATTGCATGGCTACATCAAGAACCTCGGGTGACAATAGATCATCGACAGGATAAAAGTTGTTTACCCAACCAAGGTAAGAAAATTAAATCAGATTTAATTTTAATTTTTAGTTTTAATATCAATAGGATTAGATCAGAGATGTCTCAGATCTAATTAGAATTTTTAAATTTTTTTTTGAAATGTCCTTTCAGATTAATCAAATTTGAATGATCCTATGGTGGAAAATAGGGTTTTTCCTTTAGGAGCTTCCTGGCTGTAATCAACAAGGCATAAGTCAATTTTTCTAGTATGGTATATCTTGTTTTTGCATCTCTCAGAACTTTACTTATACAGTAGATTAGCTTCTGAATTTTAGCTTCTTTCTCTAACTAGGACAGCTCCAATGGCTGATGAGCACACTGCCAAATATAAAAATAATTCTTCTCTAGGTTCAGACTTGGCGAAAAGTGGAGGTGAACTGAGATAGTTCTTCAATTCTTCAAAGGCCCACTAACACTCAGAAGTCCAATGAAGTTCTTAGACTGCTTAAGTACTTAGAAGAAGGGCATGCAACACTTTGCCAATTTCGAGATGAAGTGATTCAAGACTGCCACTTTGCTTGTAAGGTGCTAAACTTTTTTTATTATTTTAGGAGCAGTAGTTTCTTGGATGGCTCTAATCTTCTCTGAATTTGCCTCGATGCCACACTCCAATACTATGAATCCCAAAAACTTATCCAAAGTCACTCCAAAAGCATATTTTATAGGGTTCAGTTTCATCTTGTACTTTCAGAGGGTGCTAAAGGTCTCCTCAAGGTTGATGATATGACTTAATGAAGATCGGCTTTTAACCAGCATGTCGTCCATGTAAACCTCCATATTATGACCAAACTGCTCCTTGAAGATCTTATTCATTAGGCACTGATAGGTGGCACCTACATTCTTTAGTCCAAATGGCATAATCCTGTAACAATAGAAACCATGATCAATAATAAAAGTAGTTTTTTCCTCATCTTCTAGTACCATCTAGATTTGATTATAGCCGAAGAAGGGATCCATGAAAGCAAGAAGCTCATAGTCCAAAGTTGCATCCACCAGTTGATCAATTCTCGATAAGGGTAGCTGTCTTTTGGATAGGCCTTATTTAAATTTATGAAGTCTATGCACATCCTCCACTTGCCATTTTCCTTCTTGATGAGGACGATGTTTGCAATCAAGTATGGATAGTGTACTTCTCAGATGAATTCGGCTTTGAGGAATTTATCGATCTTGTCCACAATGGCTTTCTACCATTCTAATGCAAAGCTGCACTATTTTTGCTTTACCGATCGACATTTGAGATTCATTCCCAGTCGGTGCACCATGATTTCAACATCAACCCCAGGCATGTCCATAGGTATCCAGGCAAAAACATCGGCATTCTTCTGCAAGAAGGCGATGAACTGCTTTCTAACCTCTCCCCTCAAGTTAGAGCTGATCTTAACAGTATGATCTTCATGTCTATCATTTAAAAGAACTATAATAAGATCTTCGATTGGTTCATCTCATTCTTCCGTCAAATCATTATGGGCATCGAGCCCATCTACCGAATAAGATTCCATCTGCTTTCCTCCTTGTAATGCAATAGTGGAACAGTGCTGTGCAAGAGCTTGATCTCCTCTGACTTCTCCAATCTCATAACTTCTTGAGAACTTTATCTTCAAGTAATAGGCCGAGAGCACCACCCAAAGTGCATTCAAGCCAGATCGACCAAGAATTGCATTATAAGCTGAGGGAGCCTTCACCACTAAAAAATCCACTTGGGCCTTTAATTGCCTTGGGTATCGACCTACCATGATAGATAAGGATATTATTCCCTCTACCGACACTGCATCACTGATGAATCCCACTAGTGGAGAACTTATTGGTCCCATTCTATTGTCAGGTATGAATATTTTAGAGAATGCATCATAAAATAAAATATTAGTAGAGCTTTCATTCTTAATTAAAATACGGTATACATCATAGTCAGCAATATTTAAAATTACTACAACCACGTCATTGTACGAAAATTGAATCCATTTAACATCTTCTTCAGTAAAAATGATGGGTTCTTCAGTTCGTTGTTTCTTTATTGGTTCTATCGATCCACTTGCTTCCCCCTGTTGATGTCTCCCAGCAATGGTGTTGATGATTCTATGTGGAGGTTGATCTCCCTATGGCTTGTCTCTCTGACATGGTTTAGACTGTGGTAGGGCTCTTAGTCGATCTTCTCTTCTTTCTGATCGGTGTCTAAGAAATCGATCCAGCAGACCCCTTGTTATCAACCCTTCGATCTCATCTTAGAGCTAAATGCACTCTTAGTATCATGATCATGATCATGATGGTAAAGACAGTATTTGTTGGGATTATGCCTGGCTGGTTGACTCCTCATCCTCTCCAGCCTTGGCAACTGCTCCTTTATTTTCATTAGCACTTGAGTCTTCGAGGCATTCATGGGAGCATAGTTGTTGAATCTTCTAGGGGGAGAGTTTCACTGTAGTCTTCTATCTAGGCTTCCTTGTCAATGAGCTCGAGGTAGAGTTCGAGCTCGTCTACACTCATGAGGGGTTCTGGAGTGCGGTCGAGCTTCACTCAGCTTCTCAACAATTATGAATTTACTTGATTACCCCATCTGTCGCTCTCTTATGGCCTCTTCATCTTTCAGCTTGAAGGCCTCCTCCACTTGGGCATAGCCTTCAATCTGGGCCAGCATGTCAATAAAGTCCTAGAGATACTTCTTCTCCAGGGAGAAGAAAAGATTATTCTTTTGAAGACCATCCTTCAGTGTGGTCATAGCAACAAATTGGTCAGATTGCAGACCTCCAAAGCAACAACATTAAAATGGTTGACATAAGCTCGGATGGTTTTCCTTCTTTTTGCTTGATATTAACAAGAAAGTCAGAACCTCGCCTCTAGCACTAGCTGCTGATAAAATGAGCCATGAATTCATGGCTTAGCTAATTAAAAAAAAAGAGATGGTACCTAATTTAATGCTCGAGTATTAGTTTCTTGCTATTCTTTTTAGAGTAAATGGGAAAGCTCGATAGAGAATGGCATCAGGAGTGCCATGGAGTAGCATCATGGTCCTGAAGGCTTCAAGGTGGTTGACTCGATTGGAGATTCCATCATAACTTTCAAACTAAGGAAGCTTGAAGTTCGGTAGAACAGGCTCCTGCATGATTCGGGTAGAGAATGGAGGATCGGTGTAGATGTTGTCATTATGGATTGGAGCAGCATGGTAGACTTTCTCAATCCATCGATTTATTTCTTAGAGCCTTTGATCAACTGCATCATCTCGATCATGGATCTTAGAGGACTGCCGACTGTAGATGGGGAGTCTCTCTGAGAGAAGAATCTTGATCAGAATAGGGGCTCTCTACACTTTGCTTCCCCTTCCCAAGGGTTACCGATCTGCTTACCCAGGTGGGCCATCTTTCCAGTGGGGTTCTCTTGATTGAGCTAGTATCGGAGGCTACTTCATGGCCTGCATCATCTCGATGAGGTCTCTAACCTACTGTATCAGGAGGTTGAACTACTCCAAATCCATGATGATTGCTGGTTGAGGGGGTTGAGGTGCCGGAGATGAGATTGGAGCAGGTGGATCTAGGTTAGATTGGCAGTGGAGGCAGTGGATCATCAGGTTGTAGCCTTCTTTGGTGGCATTTCAGAGGAATAAGAAAAGATCAAAGGAAAAAGAGTTAAAGAATTGAAGATGAAAGAGAGAAGATGAACTTGACTGAGTACTTCTTTTAAAGCAAGGGCTCAATGAATCCTTCCACTAGCACCAATCCTGTTGGTGTAGAAAATGGTGCTAATGTCGGAGATTGCTGGAGCTGGAGAAGATGTGGACTTCAATGAGTCCTATAAGATGAAGTTCTAGCTGGAGTTAGCTTCGACAGGACCCTCTAATAGTCAAGTTAGTTCTCTTGGCCAACAAAAATAGAGTACTCAGAAAGAAATAAGAGTAGAAAGTTTTTAGCTTAGAGAGGAGGAGCATATCTGGAGGGTCTCTTAAATAGATGGAACGAGTAACCAATTGATGGTGACAATCGTAACTGCCTGATAGTGGGCTGTTTGTGCCACGTGGAGCTTGTTACGGAGAGTAGACTGTCATTTATCGCGACTTACTGATTTGTCAGAGATCCATAATAGGAGTTTGGGTAGAGCCCCTGATATGCCTAATTATTGTCTGTTAATGCTTCCTTCAATGACTTGGAGAGGTTCGGCCATCTAGCCAAGGGCAGTTTTCCTTGGAGGAGGTCAGTTAGGGCAACGAAGATTCTGAGGTTGCTTGGGAGCTAAGATAGATGAGTGCTGAGATTCATAGACTTATTGATGACATCATTTCAATTGCCCCAAGTAGCTCGCTCGATGTTCTGGATCAACTTGAGGTAGGTCAAAGAAGCACTGAGGTTCACAGTCTGCAAAATAGCTACCATGTGTTCTAGATTAGGAACTGAACTTGCATTGATGATAAGGTCCTTTTAAACCAATTCATCTGATGGGCACAACATAGACTAAGTAGATCTGTGACCAACTAAGAGGAGTTCATCCTGAAAAGAGTCCGACTAGAAGGAATTCAATTGGAAGGAGTGCGACTGGAAGCAGGCCATTTGAAAGGAGCACGATTGGAAGGAGCATGACTGGAAGGAGCGTGACTAAAAGGAGTCTATCTGAAAGGAGTTCGACTGAAAGAAGCACGTCTAGAAGGAGCACGATTGGAAGGAGTCCATTAGAAAGGAGCGCGACTAGAAGAAAAATGATGAGAAGGAGTCCATCTGGAAGGAGCGCGATGGAAGAAGTCCATCTGAAAAGAGCACGACTGGAAGGAGTCTATCTATTCTCAAAATTCGTTGTTTGTTAGGGTTTGATGGGTTGGGGTTTCAATACTAAAAATCCTGGCATTCATCCTAAGCCAAGAAGTAGAGTTAATGAAACAGTACCTCTTTTTATTGTTCAAGATCATCCGATCAGACTTTTGCATGCTCTTGACAAGTTCTGCAGTTAGGAATTGTTGTTGAGAAGATCGGTAGATTCTTAAAAAGTGGAGGTCGATTGCTAAGGACTTTGGCAAGAACTAATTTTAACCCAAACAATGCTCATAGGATAACTCAGAGTTTAATTATCAACCCTGATTAGGTCAACCATATTATATTTTAAAATATCAAATCCATCTCATGGATTATCTTGGCCAAGGTTTTGCTAAACTAAAATACAGTGATGCATTTTCTCCAAACTCTTGGAGTGGTCAATCCCAACTTGATCACTCACCGACTTTACAATTACTTGACTGTGCCCAGAAATCTTCTATCACTGAAATAGAAATTCAGGTGCACCAAAGCATAGTGAGTTGCTTGCAAGCCATCATGGTCATCTTAGGTCTAAAGGATACTTATATCCATATCCCATTAGAGCAATTATCGATAGTAAAATGCTCTGAAGTTGGTAACGTTCAGTGATGATGTTGTTGAAAAATGTATCCTAAAGCCAATCATCTAAGTTATAGATGATTGAGCTAAATATAATTATACTTGAATTATTAATAAATAAAATTATTCTTTTGTCATATTCATCACTTTGTACATCTTTCCATAATGAACTCTTCTGTGATGAAGTCCTCAGGACTATTTAGACTCAACAAAGAAGGATTTATCATTTTGTCCTCAAACGTGTTCACGATCAAATGATTCGTTATTATCTAGGACAACAACGTATCGAGTGTAGGTCGTTGTGTGCCATAACTATTGGTTGTCCTCTTAACCAAGAAGTATGGAGATACTGTTATGGCATGCAGGTGAAGTATAGAGATACATTTCACTGAACATGATCCAACTATGGAGCTCTCTACTGTCAAGAGTTGCTCATGAAGAATATGGATATAAGTGTTCCTTAAATTTGAGATCATCATGATGACCTACAAGCAACTCACTGCACTTAGGTATTGAACTATCTGAATTGCTAATTCAATGATGGAAGGCTATTGGGAGCAGTCAAGTACTTGGCTTATCGGTGTGTGAGTCAAGATGGGATTCATCCCTCCAAGTGTTGGAGCAAGTGCATTACTATATTTCAATTTAGCAAATCCTCGACTGGGGTAGTCCATATGATGGACGCTAAATTTTGAAATGCACTATGGATGAATTTTAGGATTGACAGCAAACCCTAAATCATTTTTTTGAGCATCGAGGTCAAGGGGATGAATTATACGGTAACCATATGCCATAGGTTCATCGATGTTGCATTGAAATTATTCGACCTATCCGAACATCGGGTACCATTGCTAGATGGTCACATCGATTGGTGTAGAAAATTAGTTTTTATGCTACTAGCTTAGGATTCAAACCTATGGGGTCATACACAATAGGAGTTTCTACCTGATCTGATGGTTGATATTGAGTCTCGATGATCTAAGACTCTATGGTCAAGAGTCCTACTGGACTGGGACTCTATGACCAAGAGTCCCACTGGATTGGGATTCTGAGTCCTTCATATCCGAAACTCTCTGATCAAGAGTTTTGATGACTTAGGACTCTATGGTTAAGAGTCTCACTGGACTGTAACTCTATGGTCAGGAGTCCCACTGGGTTGGGACACTAGACCAAGCATCCTAGCAGACTAGAACTCTAAGTCCAACTCATTTGGAACTCTCTGATCAAGAGTCCCATTGATCTGGGACTCTATGATCGTGAGTTCGATTCGTTTGGGACCCTCAATTCAAGAGTCCCATTAGTTTGGGACTCTTTGGGAGTTTCATGTTAATAAGACTATTGCTCGGTAACCCATCTGATTTGGATTCAGATATTTTTTAAAGGATTAATTAGCAACACAATTATTGATTAGCTCAATTTAATTGAGTGATGAGAACTTGATCAAGTTTGATTGAATTTGATTCGATTGGATTTGACCCGATCAGGTCATGAGATGACCTAATCACTATAGGAATTTTGATCCTGATTTGATCAGAATTTATACCTAATTAATTTTTAATTTAATTAAGATTTTATTAGATTAGGCTAAGCCTAATTTGGTTGGGTTTAACCTAGTCTAATTGAATCTAAATTAATTAGTTTGGTTGAAACCAACTAGGACCAAGTCAAATGAAGTTTGAATTCAAGCTCTCCCATGCACCCACCATTTTTTACTTTCCAACTCTTATTCCATGCCCAAAATTTTGTATGTAACTTTTCTATTACCTAGAAGATTTCTGTGCCCCATCTCTTATCTGCTTTTGAACTAGTCCAAGGGTTGGATCGGTTCAAAGTAAGTTGAGTTTTGAATTCAACTCTGATTGTTGGAGGTTGGAACCAATCCAACCTTATCTACTTTGCATGCCCTCCCTTTTATTTGTCAAATATCTTTTAGAGAAATAAAAATGTGTGCACATAGAAGGAAAGTCCTTCTACATGTTAAACACATGGCAGGAGGCGTTGGATAAGGATAAGAGGCTCACTTGATTTTTGAAATCAAGTGAGCGGTTAAAACCTCACAACCACTCGACCCTTATCACTTTCCATGCATTTTTCCCATGGTATTCATGTCAATAAATTATGAAAATTTTTGTGCATACACAAGAAGGGGTTATAATTATATGGTAAAAATTTTAGAGTGATTGTACATTAGTTTTGGGTGAAAAAAAATCTTGGAGTGAAGGTGAGCAGGGTCCTATAGCACTTTACTTTTCCCTCATGACTCTCTTCTATTTGGATTTTCACCTCTAAGGATACCCAATTTTTAGATATGATCTAAATAGAGTTTATAGATATAAAAGTTTTCTTTCCATAAAAGCTTGTTTCAAAGAAAAACTCTACTCAGATAAGGTATGATAGGATTTTTAGTGTGTCAGGATTTTTGGGTCGAGTGAAACCCTAGATTTGGGAATCTGGGTTTGGGTTGAGAGATCGAGTGCTGTGAGCATTGGATTGCCACCAAATTTGACACACCTCTTCATCATCCTCCAGTATTTATGTTCTGATTTTTTAGAGTATTCAAGAAATTAAAAAGGTATATGATCGATTGGATCGATCATAATCAGTCATTAAAGGCCCCAGCGAGGAGCTAGCACTCCAGTGGGGCTGATCGGGATCAAAAACTCTGTGTGGACCAACCATAGAGGCCGGACACATGTGTGGCTGTAGTGCAATACTAGAGCATTATCTGATAGATTTAGATTACGGTGATCAACTATCCACGAAAAGATATTGTATTTCGAACAGATAGATGTAGTAAAGAGTTTGCTGCATAGTTTTATTTTCAGATCTATATGAAACCATGCATATTATGTTTAGATCCTTAGTGTAGAGCTTAATATTTTGATATGATCAAAAATTAATTAATTAAATTAATTAATTTTTTACTATATTTTAGCTATTTTTAAAAAAAAATTTCAAAAGTAGTACTGCAAACCCTGCACTGCATCCTTCAAATGGTATCAGAGTGTAGGTTCTCTAAACATGATATGCTTTTATGATTAGATTAATAATTTATATTTGATCTAAATATTAATCTAATATTTTGATTAATTAGATCTAAAAATTAAAACCAAGATCGCATGAACTATAGGTTGCCCTACTGTATGATTTACCCTCTACAGTGCAAAGGTTGTCCTTGTACATGCTTGATCTTGTAGTTGATCATAAAATTTTTAGATTAGATCTAATTTTTTATGATATGTTAAATTATACTTTAATCTAAATTTTGATCATGAATGCATGTTTACATAGGATTTAAAGTTTGATTTATGATTATAGTATTATGTAGTATAAATAGTTTCAGATTAAATCCTATAACTAGTGTTGTTTGTGAATTGAGCCGATTCAATTTTAAAGTGAGTCGACTCAATTAGTGAACAATGCTAAGTTATAAAGAAACTTTCAAAATTTAAAAATTATTTTCGAAATGCCAAACACCAACCCATCAGTCCAAAACTTAATTAAAGAAATTAAGTATTGTTCATAGGAACTAGAATTATGAATTAAGATCCTAAGACAAAGGCATAAGACTGTGGGTTAAAGGGTTAGATAAATTAGGTCCATTAGTTGGATTAGACCTAAGATTAGTTAAAGAATGAATTAATCTAGAGTAATTGATCAAATCTAACCAAGTGTTGAATTAGATTAGGTCAAGGACACTCTAGAATCAACTTCAATAGTTATAGTTGGATGAGTCCATATCTTTAATAAGACCAAAATGGAGTTAATTCATGGCTACAAGGTTAAGCCCAAAATTACTATGTTGATCAGATTAAACCTAATTAACCGATTGGTATCTAAGATAAGTTTGGCAGTCTAGACCAATGGTTTTTAATTGGGAGCTACTCGCACTGATTCGATCTTTGATGAGTTAATGGCATATCCCTTTCACTGATCTCACTTACCTGACCGACATGGTCGATTTAGATAACTTGGTGATTCGAACTGACCCATGTCATTAGGAATCAATTTGACTGATTTCAATCAGTAAGATTGAATAAGGTGCTCATGGACCTAAATTGATCCTAGTCCTAAGGTGAAGTCAGTGGAAAGACTTGACTTGATGAAGTCAGTGGAAAGACTTGACTTGGTGAAGTCAATAAAAGAAATTTGATCCATATCCTTTCTATCCTTAAATCACAAGTAACCTAAATCCTCTAAATTATTAAGTTCTTAAAATGACTAAGTTATGGAGATAATCGAATCATAGACTTCCATTAAGATGAATAGTAATGAGTCCAATTTTCAAGGTGGACATTGAAGGTGCCTTACACTTGGTGTTTATTTGGATATTGAAATTACTATCCATATGATGATTAGGTCGCACTTTCTTAATGGTGATCAGGTTAGCCAGAGTTTTTTTCGAGCCTGGTTATCATTGGTTTGATGCACTAAAGTTAATCATATTAATGGTTGGACCTAACCAGACTTTTTTAGTGGAGGCCATAGCCTTCTGATTTGGTAACTAGGCAAAATCTAAATACTAAAAATTATTTAAGAAAATAATTAGTTATGAACCTACCTGTAGATGCACATGGGTTAGCCAAAGCTTTCCTCGGGCCCGTCTGTAGTCTATGTGGATTTCAATACCCACTAATGAGTTAGTGTAATTTCTCAAATTGGATGTAGAGGCTACCAATTCATTAAAAATAGTAGAAGGAGCTTTAGACTAAAGTCCAAGTCTTTAGGATTTAAATTTATTCAAGTACTTATTAGGTTTCATGTTTTCTTTTAGATAAATAGAATGGCTAGAATAAGTCTGCTTCGTTCACTGTTGGATAGTGGTAAGCATTTAAGATCTAAGAACAAGGAGTCTAGTGTTGACCCTAATAAGATAGACCCAGAGAGGAATGGTCCTCTTAACCTAAATAGGCTGAATAAAAAAAATCAGCAAGTGGTTGCTGGTCAAGGCTATTATATGATAACACCTTGCAATTTCTCCGTATATGATACATCTACCTGGGTATTAGATACCGAAAGTCCGATTCATATATGCAATTCATTGCATGGACTTCAAATTGATACAAAATTTAAGAATGGTGATAGATTTCTTAATATCAAAAATGAAGTCAAGTTCCAGTCCTAGCATTAGAAACTCTTGAACTATTTTTCAAAAATAATAGTATCATTTTAAGTGATTGTCACTATTGTCTATCTTTTATGATGAACATAATATCTATTGGGCTATTGGCCCAGGATGGTTATTATTTATTAATAAAAAAAATTATTATAATATCATTATGAATGATATTACAGTACTATAAGGATAATTGAGAAATGGCATTTACATTATATCACAGCCTATTAGTATAATGTACACATCGAATAAACGACCACAACTAGATAATGTAACTAATGCTTATTTTTGGCATTATAGGCTCAGTCATATAAATAAGAATAGGATTAACAGGTTAGTCAAGGAGTGTATCCTTGATATTGATGATTGTGAATCATTAAATACCTATGAGTCCTGCCTTCTTGGAAAGATAACCAAATCACCTTTTACCAGAAAAGGTGAATGAGCTACTGAGCTTTTGGGTCGAGTACATACTAATGTATGTGGCCCTATGAACACATGTGCTAGAGGTGGGTATTACTACTTCATTACATTTACTGATGATCTATTTAGCTATGGGTACGTTTATCTTATGAAGAATAAATTTGATTCATTTGAAATATTCAAACGATATTGAAATGAGGTAGAAAAATAACTTAGAAAGAGTATTAAAACTCTTCAATCTGACTGAGGAAGGGAATACCTTTCTAATGAGTTTCTGACATATCTAGGAGAGAATAGAATTCTCTCACAATAGACCCTTCCTAGAACACCCCAGCATAATGGTGTCTCTAAAAGGAGGAATCGAATCCTATTGGACATGGTTCGGTCCATGATGGGGTTTACAAGTCTGTCGTCTTTATTTTTCAGTTATGCACTAGAGACTGCCTATTATATTTTGAATAATATTCCAAGCAAGTCTATTCCAAAGACTCCATATGAGATATGGACTGAGCGTAAGCCGACACTCTCTCACTTTAAGATTTGGGGATGTCCGACTTATGTTAAACATTTGCAGTCTGAAAAGCTTGGACCTAGGTTCGATAAATGCTTGTTCATAGGGTACCCCAAGAAAACTAGGGGTTATTACTCTATCTTGCTGAAGAACAAAAGGTGTTCATCAACAATAGAGCAGTCTTTTTGAAAAAGAAGTTTCTTAGTGAAGGAACAGCTGCCTCTAACATTGAACTTAATGAAGTTCGATAGGTGGAAAAATCGACACATTCTAGTGAACCTACAGAACTGGATTTGATAAGATCAAACCTAGAGCCTATTGAAGTGTCACCAAGGAGATCCGATAGAGTACCGCATCAATCGAATAGATACTATGATTTCTTGGTTTAGGATGGTGATCCTGTCAAACTCGATGAGAAAGATGAGGATCCGATCACCTACATGGATGCCATGCAGAGGTCTGACTCCGATAAGTGGCTAGAAGCCATGAAATCTGAAATGGAGTCCATGAAAGTCAACAGTGTATGGACACTGGTTGATCCACCTGAAGGGGTAAAACCCATTGGGTGTAAGTGGATTTTCAAAACAAAAAGGGGCGTAGACAGGAGGGTGGAGATCTATAAAGTCCATCTGGTTACCAAGGAATATCGTCAACGTTATTGTATTGACTATGATGAGATATTTTCCTCAGTGGTAATGCTTAAATCTATTCAGATCATGCTTGCAATAGCGGCATACCTAGACTATAAGATTTGGCAAATAGATGTGAAAATAGCTTTCCTAAATGGAGAGCTGGATGAAGAGGTGTATATGATACTGCCTGAGGGTTCACATCCACAGACGAGTCTAAGATGTGCAAGCTTCAAAGATCCATCTATGGATTGAAGCAGGCATCATGGAGTTGGAACATGCATTTTGATAAAGTAATCATAACGTATGGCTTCGTTAAGAATGGAGAAGAATCCTACGTGTATAAATGGGCTAATGGTTCTGTTGTTGTATTTCTTGTACTATATGTAGATGACATTCTCTTAAACAAGAATAACATCCCTACATTATAGGGAATAAAGGTTTGGCTGTCGTCTCAATACTCTATGAAGGACTTGGGAGAAGCATCCTTCATCCTAGGGATGAAGATCTATAGAGATAGATCTAAAAGATAAATTGGATTATCCCAGTTTACGTACATTGATACTGTGTTGAAATAATTCAGCATGGGAATTCCAAAAAGGGCTATCTTCCGATAGGCCATGGAATTTTGCTCTCCAATAGGGATTGTCTGATAACTTCTAAAGAGAGAGACCATATGAGTAAAATACCATATACTTCGATAGTGGATTCTATTATGTACGTCATGATGTGTACGAGATCGGATGTGGCATACTCACTAGGGATAGTGAGTAGATACCAGTCTAATCTAGTTAAGAATCACTAGAAGGTTGTAAAAATTATCCTTAAGTATTTAAGAAATACTAAGGACCAGTGGCTCATCTATGGAGATTTTAACTTGAAAATTGTAGGATATACTGATTCTAGTTTCCAGTCAGATAATGATGATAGCAAAAGTATGTTAGGTTTTGTATTTACCCTAAATGGTGGAGCAGTCTACTAGAAGAGTTCCAAGCAGTACACTGTAGCTGATTCTATGTGTGAGGCAGAGTATGTCGCGGCATCTGATGCTGCAAAGAAAGCTGTGTGGCTGTAGATGTTCATCGATGAGCTGAGAGTGGCACCATCCTTGGATGGTCCAGCTCTACTATACTATGACAGCACTGGAGCCATAGCTCAAGCGAAGGAGTCAAAGGCACATCAGCACACCAAACATATTCTACATCGCTACCATCTTATACGAGAGATTATGGAGCGAGGTGACATCGAGCTTCAAAAGATCGATGGAAAGAAGAACGTGGCCAACCCCTTTACTAAAGCTCTTGAAATCAAAGAGTTCGACAATCACAAATGGAAGATGGGTTTTCAATACTGTTCTGAGCAACTTTAGTCTAAGTGGGAGTTGTTGGGAAGTGTATTCTAAAGCCAATCATCTAGGTTGTAGATGGTTAAGCTAAATGTAATTATACTTGAATTATTAATGAATAAAATTATTCTTTTGGCATATTCATCACTTTGTACATCTTTATGTAATGAACTCTTCTGTGATGAAGTCCTCAGGACTATTTAGACTCGACAAAGAAGGATTTATCATTTAGTCCTCAAACATGTTCGCGATCAAATGATTCGTTGTTATCTAGGATGATAACATATCGAGTGTAGGTTGTTGTGTGCCATAACTGTTGGTTGTCCTCTTAACCAAAAAGTATGGAGATACTGTTATGGCATGCAGGTGAAGTATAAGGATACATTTCATTGAACGTGATCCAATTGTAGAGCTCTCTACCATCAAGAGTTGCTCATGAAGGATATGGATATGAGTGTCCCATAAACCTAAGATCACCATGGTGGCCTATAAGCAACTCATTGCACTTAGGTACCGGACTACCTAAATTTTTAATTCAGTAACGAAAGACTACTGGGTGAAGTCAAGTACTTGGTTTATCAGTATGTGAGTCAAGATGGGATGACCCCTCCAAGTGTTGGAGCAAGTGCATCGTTGTATTTCAATTTAGCAAATCCTCGGTCGGGGTAGTCCCTATGATGGATGCTAAATTTTGAAATATGCTATGGATGAATTTTAGGATTGAGAGTAAATCCTAAATCATTCTTTTGAGCATCGAGGTCAAGGGGATGAATTATACGATAATCATATGCCACAGGTACGTTGATATTGCATTGCAATTATTTGACCTATCTGAATGTCAGGTACCATTGCTAGATGGTCACATCAATTGCTATAGAAAATTAGTATTTGTACTATTGGCTTAGGATTCAAACCTATGGGGTCACACACAATAGGAGTTTCTACCTGAACTGAAGGCTGATATTGAGTCTCGATGATCTAAGGCTCTATGGTCAAGAGTCCCACTGGACTAGGACTCTATGATCAAGGGTCCCACTGGACTAAAACTCTGAGTCTTTAATGTTCGAGGCTCTCTAATCGAGAGTCCTGATGACCTAGGACTCTATGGTCAAGAGTCCCACTGGACTAGGACTCTATGGTCAAGAGTTTCACTAGACTGGGACACTATGACCAAGGGTCCTAGTGGACTGAAACTCTGAGTTCTACTCATTTGGAACTCTCTGATCAAGAGTCTCACTAGTCTGGGACTCTATGATCATGAGTTTGATTCATTTGGGATACTGGGTTCAAGAGTCCCACTAGTTTAGAACTCTTTGGGAGTTTCATGTTGATGGGACTCTATTGCCCGGTAATCCATCCAATTTGGATTCAGATATTTTTTAGAAGACTAATGAGCAATTCAATTGCTGATTAGCTCAAATTGATTGAGCGATAAGGATTCGATCAAGTCTGATTAAATTTGATTCGATTGGGTTTGATCCGATCAGGTCATGAGATGACCTAATCGCTTTGGGAGTTTTGACCCTGATTTGATTAAGACTTGGACCTAATTAATTTCTAATTTGATTAAGATTTTATTGGATTAGGCTAAGCCTAATTTGGTTGGATTTAACCTAATCTAATTGGATCTAGACTAATTAGTTTGGTTAAAATCAATTAGGACTAAGTCAAATGAAGTTTGAATTCAAACTCTCCCATGCGCCCACCATTTTTTACTTTTTCACTTTTGTTCCATGGCCAAAATTTTGTACATAACTTTTCTATCACTCAGAAGGTTTTTGTGTCCCCTCTCTTTTCTGCTTTTGACTTGGTCCAAGGGTTGGACTGGTTCAAAGTAAGTTGAGTTTTGAATTCAACTCTATTTGTTGGAGGTTGGAATCAATCCAACCTTATCTACTTTCCATGCCCTCCCTTTTATTTGTCAAACATTTTTTGGAGAAATAAAAATGTGCAGACATAAAAGGAGAGTCCTTCTACATGTTAAACACATGGGAGGGAGCGTTGGATAAGGATAAGAGGCTCACTTAATTTTTGAAATTAAGTGAGTGGTTAAAACCTTCCAACCACTCGATCCTTATCTCTTTCCATGCATTTTTCCCATGCTATTCATGTCAATAAATTATGAGAATTTTTGTGCGTGTATAAGATGGGGTTGGCATTATGTGATTAAAATTTTAGAGTGATTGGATGTTAGTTTTGGGCATAAAAAATCATGGAGTGAAGGTGAGCATGGTCCTGCAGCAATTTACTTTTCCCTCATGCCTCTCTTCTCTTCTAATTTTCATCTCTAAGGATACCTAATTTAGGCCGAGTGAAATCCTAAATTCAAAAATCTGGATTTATGTGGAGAGATCGAGTATTGTGAGCATTGGATCGTCACCAAATTTGAAACACCTCTTCATCATCCTCCAGTATTTGTGTTCTATTTTTCTAGAGTATTTGAGAAATCAGAAAGTATACGATTGATTGGGTCGATCATAATCAGCCATTGAAGGCCCTAGTGAGGAGCTAGCACTCCAGTGGGGCTAATCAGGATCAGGAGCTCCGTGTGAACCAACCATAGAGATCGAACATGTATGCGACTACAGTGCAACACCAGAGCATTATCTGGTGGATTCAGATTGTGGTGATTAGCTACCCACAAAAAGGTATTATATTCTGAACAGATAGATGTAGTAAAGAGTTTGCTGCATAATTTTATTTTCAGATTTATATGAATGCATGCATATTGTGTTTAGATTCTTAGTATAGAGCTTAATATTCTAATATAATTAAAAATTAATTAATTAGATTAACTAATTTTTTATTCTATTTTAGCTATTTTTAAATTTTTTTTTGAAAGTAGCACTGCAAACCCTACACTGCATCCTTCAGATGTACCCTTACATCTCATCTGTATGCCATACCAGTGTCTTCATACCTTTTGATTAAGAGGACAACCAACCTATATGGCATACAATGATGTATACTTGATAAACGTTCTCATCCTAATTAATAACATATCATTTGGTCGTGAACAGTTTAAGGACTAATCAATAAATTCTCTTTATCGAAACTAAATAGTCCTATGGACTTCATCATAACATGAAGTTCATTAGTAGATGTAGACTTTATGCTGAAAAAATTAGAATGTAATTTTATTCAATAATAAATTATTTATAATTATAAAATAGCACAACTATCAATAGGCTGATGATTAGCTTTAGAGTATAATTCCCAACATGCTCCACTTAACTCCTTAGATGGTGGACGCCAATTGGACTTAGCATCAAAGTATTGGTTATAATGGATCCTCCAAGAGTGATTAGTAGGTAGAAACCATCGATGACCCATGAAGCAGATTTTTCTTCCATGCTTTAAATGTAAGGAGGATGTGTCATTGTTGCATATTGGACTTACCAGATATCTTTTGGTACTCCATCCAAATAAGTTTCCATATGCAAGAAAATCATTTATGGTCCATAAAATTGAAGCATGAAACTTAAAATTCCTTCGACTGATAGAATCATATATTTGTACTATATTTTTTCATAGCTCCTTCAGATCATCGATTGAGGGTCATAGATATACATCAATTTCATTACCTGATACTTTTGATCCAGAATCAACAATGACATAAAAATAAATGATTCATTCATGCACTTTTGAGATGACACATTATATAGTATTAGCATTATAGGATATATGCTATAGGAAGTACTCAAATTGCTAAAAGAATTAAATCCATCTGTTGCTAGACCAAGCTAGATATTGCATGGGTCACTCACAAAGTGTGGATGCTTTGATGCTTTGCATCGAAGTCTTTCCACACTACAGAGTCGATCGAGTGGCTAAGTATGACTCACTGCTCATGATGCCATCTCATTTTTTTAGCTATCTTTATAGACATACGATCTTTGAAGTCTTAGAATCAATGGATAATGCCTCAAAATCTTATGAGGTATCTTCTTTCCTTTTCTATTATTAGTTTTGTACCTAGGCTCACCACATTTTAGACATTCACTAGCCCATTTGTTCTCCTTATAAAATAATATACAGTTATTTTTGTAGGCATGTATACGAATATAGTCAGGTCTCAATTTTCATATGTATGCTTTTGCTTTAGAATATGATTTTAGAAGTCTCTCTCTATCGAAAAGAGCTACTTTAATCAATGCCAAATTTTGGTCAAATGACTTCTAACTCAATCAGTTCATGATTTTAATATGAAGCAATTTGATCGAAAACTCTAACTTGGAGAACTTTACACAATTTGGGTAGAGTGGCTCTCATGCATCCCTTGAAAGTTTTGCAAACTATTCAAAAGTCTCTTCTACCTCATTAATATTGTGTTCATGATCAGAACTATCTTTAGATGTACTAGTACTCATAGGTACATTTATGTGAACACCATGATGTAAATTATTTAATAGTGAATCTATACCACTATATTCAATAGGTTCAGTAGCATCACTATCATCTTCAATATCATCATCATCATGCATAACTTCATTTGGATCACCCTCCCCTTGCCATATCCAACGAGTATACTTCTTGTGCATACCATATGTAGTAGACATTCCTCAACAAGTGATATATGATGATATACCATATTGACACATCTCTTACATGGACACTTTATCCTATTGGCGCTATCAGCCTTACGCCGTGCAAACTCAATAAAATTTTGAATACCTTGTTGTCTTCAGAAATTATTTTGATGATTATAAAATTGAAGGAAATGAGCAGGATTTCTAGCTCTACTTTCAAAAAATTTTTTCAATAAATGCACAACAAATAATATTATTAATCATATTAATAATGAAAAGCTATAGATCTAATCTGAAAAACCCTACATGCTATAGAATCTAATATATTATATATGCATGCATATCTGAAAATAAAAATAAAATCAATAGTAAAACTATTTTACTGCTCTACATGTTCAAAATATGTTATCTTTTTTTGGATAGAAGAACGCCACAATCAGATCTTCTCGGTATAGATCTGAATGCCGCGATGCAACCACACAAGCATTTGACCTCCATGGGTAATCCACACGAGACCTTGATCTCGATCAAATCCTTCCGAGTGCTAGCTCATATAGAAGTCTTTGTTGCTGATATAGATCAAACTCCTTTGATCTTCTTCAAGAGGTCTTCGGATGCTCCGAATCCTGATGAACATAGAAGATGACAAAGAGAAGGTCTTCCACTAGTTTTGTGAAGTCACGACCCTCGTAACTCACAATTTGGAAATCCAAAGCCTAGTTATAGATCCTAAGGTATGCTCTCACCCAAAACCCTTTACGCCTAGTTTTTTCTCATGCACGCAGAGAAGAGACTTTCCCATCTCTAGTCTCTCGATGTTCCTCTCTTTTCCTCCTTCCTATGTCGTACGTCCATAAAATCAGATATTTTATAGATGCACACTAATAAGGGAGGCATGAGGGATTAGTTTAGATCAAGTGGTTATCCATTCAAAATTCAAATTCCATTCGAATTGAATTGGTAACCAGATCAAACCAATCCTTATGGTGCGTGAGAAGGAAGAACGCACACCCTTCCTTGCATGGAAAAAACTCATAAGAAACCTCTTTCTCATGGAGATAGAAAAGCACAAGTCAAAGGATGATGTGGCTCATGGAAAGACTAGTCAAACTAGTCTTACATTAGTCGTCCAATTGAACCAATCCAATCCAAAATGATTAGACCCAATTAGACCAGATTAAACCCAACTTATTTAGGCTTAATTAGGCTCAATTAAATCTTAATCAAATAAAAAATTAATCAAGTTAAACCCCTGATCAAATCAAGGATTAAACCTCCTTGATGATTAGATCATCTTATAATCCAATCGAATCCAATCCAAATGAATCCAATTCAATTGGTCTTGATCCAAAAGTAATCACTCAATCAAATTGAGTTAATTAGTGATCAAATCATTAATTAAACTTCTCTTGATCAGCCATTAGATCGGGTATGAACCCCTAGTGTGTGTGACCCTGCAGGTTTGAACCTAAGCTGGTAGCATAGGAATCAATTTTCTATACTAATCGAGGTGACCATCTAGCAATGGTACCCAATGTCCAGATAGGTCAAATAATGCAATCACAATATTCAGAACCTACGTGAAGATGGTTACCGCATAATTTATCCCTTTGACCTCTGTGCATAAGATGACTTAGGGTTTAACTGTCAACCTTAGAAGATACATCCAAATCATGTCTCAAAGCAAGTAGTCCTAGGACCCCTCACTAGGACTACCCTGACCAAGGCTTTGCTAAATTGAAATACTATTGAACATGGCTCCTGAGTTGAGAAGTGGTCAATCTTATCTTGACTCACACACCAACTACTCAAGTACTTGAATAGACCTAGAAATCTTTCATTACTGAATTAAAAATTTAGGTAGTCCGACACCAAAGCATAGTGAGTTGCTTGAAAGTCACCATGGTGATCTCAGGTCGGAGGAACACTTATGTCCATATTTTATTAGAGCAATTCTTGATAGTAGAAAAGCTCTAGAGTTGGTCACGTTCAGTGCAGATAAAATCCTACATCACACCAGCATGCCATACCAATGTCTCCACACTCCTTGGTTAAGAGGACAACCAACTTATATGATACACAATGATTTATAATCAATAAATTCTATCATCCTTGATAACAACATATCATTTGATCGCAAATAATTTTAAGGACTAAATGATAAATTCTTCTTTATTGATTCTAAATAGTCCTAAGAACTTCATCATAATAGACAGGAGTTATTAGAAGATGAAAAATTTATGATGAAAAAGCTAGAATAATTTTTATTTAATTAATTATTCATATACAATTATATAAAATAGCTAAATCATCAATAGGCTGATGATTGGCTTTGGAACACCATTCTCAACAATCTTTCACTTGGTCTAAAGCCAATCGATGCAGTATCATATACCCATCTTTGACTTGAAGTTGTTGAACTCCTTCACCTTAATAGCTTTAGTGAATAGGTCAGCTAGGTTCTCCATCCCATCAATCTTCTGAAGATCGACATTACCTCAATCCACGATCTTCCAGATAAGGTGGAAGCAACGTAGAATATGCTTTATCCACTAGTGTGCCTTTGGTTCCTTCATCTGAGCTATGGCTCCAAAGCTGTCGCAGAAGAGTAGAACTGGACCATCTAGGGAGGGTGCTACTCCAATCTCGGTGATGAACTTCTTCAGCCACACTACTTCTTTGGCAGCATCTGATGTAGCAACTTACTCCGCCTTGCACACTAAATCGACCATGGTGTGCTGCTTGAAACTTTTCCAGCAGATAGCACCACCATTAAAGGTAAGCACATAGCCCAACACACTCTTGCTATCATCATGATCAGACTAGAAACTGGAGCCTGTATACCCCACAAGTTTCAAGTCCGATTTACCATAAACAAGCCATTGATTCTTAGTAATTCTCAAATACTTCAGGATGGTTTTAACAACCTTCCAGTGGTTCTCTTTTGGATCAGATTAGTATCTACTCACTACCCCTAGTGAGTATGCCATATCTAATCGCGTACATATCATGGCATACATACGCTCTCTCTTTTGAGGTGTTGTCGGATAATCCTTCTTTGAGAGAGAAATTTCATGGTCGATCGATGGATCGCCTTTTTTGAAATTCTCCATGCTGAACCTCTTCAGTATAGTGTCAATATACGTGGACTGAAACAACCCAAGTAATCTTTTAGATCTATCTCTATAGATCTTCATTCCTAGGATGTAGAAAGCTTCTCCCAAATCCTTCATGAAGAACTATGATGATAGCCAGATCTTTATTCCTCGTAATGCAAGGACATCATTTCTAATTAAGAGAATATCATCCATATACAAAACAAAAAATACAACTGCTAGACCATTAGCCCAATTATATATACCGGACTCTTCTTCATTCTTAATGAAGCCATACATTTTGATCGTCCTATCAAAACATATGTTCCAACTCCGAGATGCCTACTTTGGTCCATAAATGGACCTTTGACTCATATGTGGATGTGAAACCTTAAAGTTGTATCATATACATCTCTTCAGCCAGCTCTTCATTTAGGAAAGCTATTTTTACATCCATTTGCTAGATTTTATAGTCCAGATGCACAGCTATTGTAAGCATGATCCGAATGCATTTGAGCATTGCCACAGGCAAAAACCTCTTGTCATAGTTAATACCATAATGATGACAATATCCCTTGGCAATCAAATGGGCTTTATAGATCTCCATCTTTCCATCTGTGCCTCTTTTTCTTTTGAAGATCTACTTACATCCTATGGGTTTTACCCCTTTGGATGGGTCAACCAATGTCCATACATTGTTGACCTTCATGGACTCCATTCTGGATTACATAGCCTCAAGCCATTTTCCAAAGTCTAGTCTCTACATTGCATCCATGTAGGTGATCGGATCCTTGTCATTCTCATCGAGTTCGATAGGATCACCATCTCGGATCAAAAAACCATAGTATCTATCTGGCTAACATGATACTCTATCAGATTGCCTTAAGGGTGCAGGTTTAGTAGGCTCCGGGTCTGATTGAATCAAATCTGGTTTAGTTCAGCTACTTGTGTCGATTCTTCCACCTATTGAACTTCCTCAAGCTCGACTTTAGAGGTATTAGTCCCTTCACCAAGGAACTTCTTTTCTAAAAAGACTGTCTTAAGACTGACTAATATCTTTTGTTCATCAGCTAAGTAGAAGTAATACCTTTTGGTTTTTTCTAGGTACCCTATAAAGCTATACTTGTCAGATCTAGGTCCGAGCTTGTCCGTTACTAAACATTTGACATAAGTCGGACACCCCCAAATCCTAAGGTACGAGAGTACTAGCTTACATTCTATTCATATCTCATATGGTGTCTTGAAAACAAACTTACTCGGCACCCTATTCAGAATATGACAAGCTGACTCCAGCGCATATCCCCACAAGGAGATAGGCAGACTGGCAAACCTCAACATGGACCAAACTATGTCCAATAGGATTTGATTCCTCCTTTTGGACATACTATTATGTTGTGGTGTTCCAAGAGGAGTCCATTGGGAGAGAATCCCATTCTCTCCAAGATATGTCAAAAATTTATTGAAAAGATACTCACCCCTTCGATCAGATCGAAGAGTTTTAATACTCTTCCCATTTTGCTTTTCTACCTTATTACGAAATAGTTTGAACATTTCAAATGAGTCCAACTTATGTTTCATTAAATAGACATATCCATACCTCGATAAATCATCTATGAAGGTTATGAAGTAGAAATATCCATCTCTAGCATTGGTGCTCATAGAAACACATACATCAGTATGTACTAGATCCAGGAGTTCACTGGCACGTTCACCCTTTTCAATTAAAGATGAATTGATCATTTTTCCAAGGAGACAAGACTCATAGGTCGAAAGTGATTCACAATCACTGACCTCAAAAATTTTTTCTTGAGCCAATCTATTTATTTAGTTCTTATTGATATGACCTAGCATATAATGCCAAAGTTAGACATTTAATATTGTCTATTCTAAACTATTTATCAGAGGTTTGGACTATGTTAATAGGCTATGATAATAGATATATTCCATTATTCAATTATCCAACACAAACTATAACACCATTCAAAATGATATCATAAAAATTTATTTTTATCGGAAACTGATAACTATTCTTGGCCAAAAGTCCTACAGATAAAAACCTTGAAAAAAAGTGACAATCACTAAGAATAACTCTATAAGAATTGATTACAAGGTTAATGATTCCTAAAGCTTGAATTGAAACTTGTCTTCCATCTTCAAAGTTCAGGAATCTCTCGCCTTCACTAAGTCTCCTACTAACCTATAAACCCTACATCGAATTATAAATATGATAAGAGCTTCCAGTATCCAATACCCAGACAGTAGTATCATAAATTGAGAAGTTGCAAGGTGTTATCATATAACTATCTTGTACAGTAATTACTTGCTTCCTCCTCAGCCTGTTCGGATCCAAGGTGGCAATGTACTGAGGATAGTTCTTCTTCTAATGCCCTTGCTTCTTGCAAAAGAAGCACTCTGCATGGCTCTGGTTAGGCTTATGCTTCTTGGTCTGATCTTGTATAAATGTTCTAGCATGCGGTTGCACCTTCTTATTGTTCTTCTTCTTATTCTTCTTCCCTTTCTTAAAGGATCGACTAGAAGAAAACCTTTCCACTATATTCACCAACCCCTTTTGGAGCTGATGATCCTTCTCAAAGTTCTGCAGCAATCCTAATAACCCATGGTTGTTCACTGTGGGGTTTGTCATTCTGAAATGAGTAAGGAAAGGAAGAACTTAGGCAATGAATTTAGGATCGCATCTTTTCCGAGCTACTTATGTAGGAAAAAACCCAGCTTACTCAAGTGTTCAATCATCTCGATCATGTACAATACATGATCAGTGACTGACGCCCCATCCCTCACACAAGCATTGAAAATGGCACAACTGATCTTATGCCTTTCAACATCATCAGACGTGCCAAAGGAGTCGTTTAACATTTGAAGCATCTCCTCGAGCTGGACATTTTCAAACCTGTGGCTGAACTCATCATTCATTATCATTGGCATAATGCATCGAATGGTGGTGCAGTCATTGAGACACTTCTGGTAAGTGTCTCTCATCATCTTAATAGAGTTTGGGGCTGGCTCCTCAAGTGCTGGATCAGTCAACACATATAAGATCCGTTCATGCTCCAGGATAATCTTCAACTTTCGATACCAGCTATCGAAGCTGGGTCCTATGAGTTTGTCATTATCCAACAATGACTGGAGTGATAAGGTAGTGGCCATTTTTGCATAAGAAAAATCATGGACCTAATTAGTATATGAATTATTTACTCTAAAAACTTGGACTTTAGTCTAACGCTTCTTCTACTATTTTGTTCGAATTGATAGGCTTTATCTCTAATTTAAGGAATTACTCCTAATTACTTAGTGGATACTAGAATCCACATAGACTACACACAAGCCCAACTTTGGTTGGTCAACCCATGTATACCTATGGATAGGTTCATAACCACTTGTTTCTCCAAACAACTTCTAGTAATTTAATTTTTACTCTGAAAATCTAATCAGTAGTCTTTGGCCTCTACTGAAAAGATTCAGTTAGGTTCAACTATTGACATGACCACATTTGGTGCATTAGATCAACAAATGATCAGGCCCGACTTTGGGCGGCCAACCTAACCACCATTAGAAAAACATGACCAAATTATCATATTATGAATGATAATTTCATTAGTCAATAAGGAAAAGATCTTTGAACCTCCAATGATTATTAAACCAATGGACCCATTATTACTCAACTTAATGAGAGGCTATGACTTAGTTATCACCATAACTATATCATTTTAAGGACCTAATAATTTTAGAGGATTTTATTAACTGATTTTAAGAAGAATTGAACAGCCAATTTGGATCCTCCCACTGACTTTATCAAGTCAGATGAATAAAGACCTAATTAAAACTAGCATTAGGAGCACCTAAATCAATCAAACTGATTTACCTAATCGACATGGATGAGCCCAAATCATCAAGTGGTTTAATCAAAATCTAATTCTCCAGGATGGCTGGATAAGTGAGATTAGTAGAAGGAATATGCCATTAACTCATCAAAGATCGAATCAGTGCGAGTAGCTCCCAATTAAAAACCACTAGTTTGAGCTACCAAACTTACCTTAGACACCATTTGATTCATTAGTTTCAATTTGATCAACCTAGAAATTTTAGGTTCAACCATGTAGCCACAAATCAAGTCCATTTAGTCCTCGTTGAAGGCATGGTCTTGACCAACTACAATTATTGTAATTTGATCTAAAGAGTCCTTAACCTAATCTAAATTAACATTTGGTTAGATTTGATCGGTTAATCTAATTTAGTCCATTCTTTAACTAACCCTAGATCTAACCTAATTAATTGACCTAATTCGACTAACCCGATAATCCATATTTTATGATCAATGACTTAGGATCCTTAATTCATAATTCTAGACTCTAATTCATCATACTTAATTCTCAATTAAGTTTAAGGCTGAGGATTAGGATTCGACATTTTGAAAATATTTTTTAAATTTTTGAAAGATTCTTTACATCCCAGCGCTGTTTCACTAAATAGGTCGACTTATTTCAAAAATTGGTCGACTTATTTCATAAACAAGCACTAGATGCAGGTTTAATCATATAAAACCAATTAATTATGACATTCAACCAACTTCTCAATCAGGCTGGCTTGGATCTCATCTGAGCTAGCCCAAGTCGAAGCTGAGCTGGCTTGATTTCTAAGATAGCCAACTCAGGCAAAAGGCCTGAAGGCCATCGTTCTAGTTGGGCAGACTCGCATCCCATCCGAGCTGGCTCGAACTGAATCCAAGTTAGCCCGACTTCTGACTGAGCCAGTTGGAGCATCAATCCAGAAATCATATCATGGCTGGCATGCTGGTCGAGTAGGCTCGATTCTAGACAGAGCTAGGTCGACCGACGAATAGAACCTTCCTTACGATCCTATTCAGGTTTAATCTAAAACTATGTACTCTACATAAAAAATCATGCAATTATTTAGATCTAATCTAAATACTAATTCATGATAAAATTTAGATTAAGCCCTTTTAAACACATCATAAAAAATTACTAAATCTAATCTGAATTTTTTATGATCAATTTTATAGATCACAACATACCAGGACAAACTTTTCACTGTAAGAGACAAACCTTACAGCAGGACAACCTACAATCCGTACGATCATCATTTTTATTTTTTAAATTAAATTATTATTTAGATCTAATCTAAAAATAATCTAAATCATGCATATATAATACATCAAAGAACCTACTACTTTGATACCAATTAAAGAAAATGCGTGAGTTTCTAGCTCTACTTTCAAAAACTTTTTTCGATAAATGCACATCAGATAATATTATTAATCATATTAATAATGAAAAGATATAGATCTAATCTAAAAAACTATATATGCTATAGGATCTACATGTTCAGAACACGTTATCTTTTCGTGGGTAGAAGAATGCCACAATCTGATCTCCTTGATATAGATCTGAATGCCGTAATGTAGCCACACAAGCATCTAGCCTCCATGGATAATCCACACGAGATCCTGATCTTGATCAATTCCTTTCGAGTGCTAACTCGTATAGAAGTCTTTATTGCTGGTGTAGATCAAACTCCTTTGATCTTCTTCATGGGGTCTTCGGATGCTCCAGATCCTGATGAATGTAGAAGATGACGAAGAGGGGGTCATCCACTAGTTTTGTGAAGTCACGACCCTTGTAACTCTTGATCTGGAAATCCAAATCCTAGGTATAGATCCTAAGGTATGCTCTCACCCAAAACCCTTTATGCCTAGTTTTTTCTCACACACGCAGAGAAGAGACTTTCTCTTCTCTGGTCTCTCGATGTTCCTCTCTTTTGTTCCTTCCTATGTCGCACATCCATAAAATTAGATATTTTATATATGTGCACTAACAAGGGAGGCACGAGGGATTAGTTTAGATCAAGTGGTTATCCATTCAAAATTCAAATTCCATTCGATTTGAATTGGTAACCAGATCAAACCAATCCTTATGGCACATGAGAAGGGAGAATGCATGCCCTCCCTTGCATGGAAAAAACTCATGAAAAATCTCTTTCTCATGGAGATAGAAAAGCGCAAGTCAAAGGATGATGTGGCATATGGGAAGACTAGTCAAACTAGTCTTACATTAGTCATCCAATTGAACCAATCCAATCCAAATTGGTTAGGCCCAATTAGACCAGATTGAACCCAACATATTTAGGCTTAATTAGGCATAGTTAAATTTTAATCAAATCAAGAATTAATCAAGCCAAACCCTTGATCAAATCAAGAATTAGACCTCCTTGATGATTAGATCATCTTATAATCTAATCAGGTCAAATCTAAATGAATCCAATTCAATTGGTCTTGATCCAAAAATAATCACTCAGTCAAATTAAATTAATTAGTGATCAAATCACTAATTAAACATCTCTTAATCAGCTATTAGATCGAGTAGGAATCTCTAGTGTGTGTGATCCCATAGGTTCGAACCTAAGTCGGTAGCATAGGAACCAATTTCCTATACTAATCAAATTGGTCATCTAGCAATGGTACCCAACATCCGGATAAACTAAATGGTACAATCATAACATTTAGAACCTACGTGAATATGGTTACTGCATAACTCATCCTTTTGATCTTTGTACATTGGATGACATGAGGTTTAACTGTCAATCCTAGAAGATACATCCAAATCATATCTCAAAGCAATTAATTCTGTGACCCCACACTAGGACTACCCTAGCCAATACTTTGCTAAATTGAAACACTATTGAACATAGCTCCTGAGTCGAGGAGTGGTCAATCCGATCTTGACTCACGCACCGACTTCTCAAGTACTTGATCGTACCCAACACCAAAGCATAGTGAGTTGCTTAAAAGTTACCATGGTGATATTAGGTCGAAGGGACACTTATGTTTATATTCCATTAGAGTAATTTTTGACGGTAGAAAAACTCTAGAGTCGATCACATTTAGTACAGATATATCTCTATATCTCACCTGCATGCCATATCAGTATCTCCACACTCCTTGGTTAAGAGGACAACCAACCTATATGGTACACAATAACCTATACTCAATAAATGTTGACCCTAAGATTGATTTTAATAATTCTAAAATATTAAGTATATTATTATTTAACCATGTATTTCATGAGTGGATGTAGGTCTTTCCAGGTATTTAAATTGAAGAATCATTTCAAGAAAAGATCTACACAAATTCACCAAGTCAAGATCAGAAGAAAGAGAGCACTTTGATCAAAACAAGAAAGATATAAAGTAAAATTCAAATAAAAATTAAATCCACTTGATTATTAGCAAAAATTCCTCAAAATAGCATTAGAGCAATTTTTAAGACATCTCAAAATTTTTTCGAGAGCTCTCGTGTGGACTGGCATGCCCAAACAAGCTTCTAGCATATTTTTTAGAGGTCTCGAGTTAATCTAAAGAGGTCTCAATCTCAGGAGATAGAAACTCAATTTTTGTGCTCTGAAAGTGAGAGGTCTCATAGGATTCTCGAGAGGTCTCACAATCTTGGTAAGACATCTCGTTCAGATCTGAGAGCTCCTGGTCTCAAATGATTTTTTTTTTTTAGAAAGCTATTTTTTGAGTGACTGAGAGTGAGAAGTCTCTTGGCCAAATCAAGAGATCTCAAAATTGGATGAGACATCTCACAAAAATTTGAGAGGTCTCAATTTAAGTGGATAGCCTTCAACGAAAAGTTTTGTAATGGCTATTTTTCAATCCCAATGGCTATTTCAGAGCTCCCAATGGCTAGAACTCTCCCTCCATCCATCTCTAAAGTTATTTAAAGAAGGAGAATCAATTAAAAAAGATTATTAAGTAATTTAAAAGAAAATTTCTTTTATTTTTGATGAGGAACATTGAATATCCAAAGAAAAGAGAAAAGAGAGGAAAGTTATGCACAGATTTCAGCAAGCATTCAAAGCAATCTTCTCCAACATCTTCCATATCCTCTCAAGCACAATTCGAAGAAAAGCCAAGCTTCAATAGAGCACATCATCGACTTCTTCATTGAAATTTAAAAGAGCTTTAAATTTATCTTTTATTTTATACTAAAATTTTTATTTGTAATTTTGATTTCTTTAAAAATTTCTTTGGAAGAAAGAAACTTGGGGATTAGGCTCGTCCAAGCCCAAAATTGGATATTGTAGGTTTTGGTTGGTGAGCCCAAAAAACCAACTGGGTTAATAGTGATCTCGAAAAACTATTAGTGTAAGATTTTGGTTGGTACTCCTAAAATCAACTAAATTTATTTGTGAGCCCGAGAAAATAAATACACTATAATCAAGGATGGATTATAGTAAAAATTCCAAGAAAAGCTTGGGGAGTGGATGTAGGTGCAGGTTGCACTGAACCACTATAAAAACTTGTATGTTTGTGTTGTGGTTTTGCCTTTATTGCTTTCTTTGCTTTACATATTTGCATTATCTAGTTGCTTTTAATTCTACTGCTATACATTGCTTAATCTCTATAAACACTCAAGTTTTTTTTATTAGAATCACATACTTGTTTAGAAAGCAAATTTGGATAAAATTTTTAAAAGAATCCAATTCACCCCCCCTCCCTTTTTTGGGTTGCTATCTCTAGGCTATAATTAGTATCAGGATAGGTGCTCTATTATTGATTATTGACCTAGCCATCTAGAGCAAAAGATTTTAGCAATCCAAAATAAAATATAATTTTAATGATGGTCATTCCATAGATAGACCTTCATTGTTTGATGGATCAAATTATAGTTATTGAAAAGTATGAATGTGTATCTTCATACAAGTACATGATTATAACTTATGAAAAATTATAATCGATGGCTCACACACTCCTAAAGCATTGCTTGAGGATGATAAAGAAACAAACCAACTAAATGCTAAAGCTTTAAATATGCTTTATTGTTCATTAGATTTAAATTAGTGTAATCTTATTTCTTCATGTATTTCAGCAAAACATGTATGGGAGAAATTAAAAAAAATTTATAAGGGAGCAAATCAAATGAAAGAATCAAGGTTCCAAGAAGAAAAAGAAGCTCATCCCAACATATGCCTCATGGCTCATGAGGATGGAAAGAAAAAGAAGAAGAAGAAACAAAGAAAAAAGAAAGTTTTGGTTAAGGGGGAGCAAGGCATGGTAAAAAAAAATGAGAAAGAGGAAGAAGGTATCAGCAACCATTGCCTCATGGCTAATGCAAATAAGGTAAATTCTAAAAATTTGTCTAACTTTATATTTGATTAATTATATGAAGCCTTCAATGATTTAATGGATGAATTTAAAAAATTAAAGATCAAAAATAAAGAATTCAAAAAGTCTAATCTTTTTTTTGCTGATGAAAAGAGTAAATTATTAATTAAAAAAGAAGATATTTTAAAAAAATAATACTTTGGCTAAAGAAAAGAAGCACTTCTTAAATCTAAAAAATCTTTGATTGAAGAAAACATTAAGCTAAAAATTGAATTTAAAAAATCAAAATTTTGCATTGAAGAAAAAGATAATTTACTCTAAGAAAAAAAAATCTCTTTTGGAAGAAAATATAAAACTAAAAAAAAAAGATTGAAAATTTAAAATTCATATTTGAGAAGTTTACAATTTGCTCTCAAAAGCTTCAATCTATGTTAATCAATTAAAAGGCTATTTTTGATAAAGCTGGAATTGGATATGATCCTTTAAGAAAATAAAAATTTATCAAGAATATGTTCGCTATGTCTTTGACTAAAAATCATTCTATTAGATGCTTCAAATGTAAAAAAATTGATCATAAAATTTTGGAATGTAACACTAAAAGAATTGGCCAAACTTTAATCAAACAAATTTGGATTCCAAAAGGAACCATAAGCTCTAACTCCAATGGATCCAAGATGACTTGGATACCAAAAACTAGGAAGTTATTTATTTTTTTTGTAGGTACTCCAAGCATCCAATAAAGTAAAAAAAGCAAATTGTTATGGATACTTCGAAAATGAAAGTGGATGGATGATGATTGATAAAATCTAAACTTTTCTCACATTATACCATCAATGTTTGTTTGTGTTGGTGCAAAATCTGGTTGATGCTGGAATCGATGTTGGAGTCGAAGAGGATGAGATCGTCACTGGTGACCTGCAAAATGAGTCTCACCTAGAGTCGGGGGTGGTGGCTCCGGCAAAACCCTTCGATGATCAAGTCAACTCTTTCTACCAATTGAAATGGAGTACTTAGAGAAATTTTGGCAGAGTTTGAAGAATGAGAGCTTAGGAAAGAAAACGTATCTAGAGGATCTCTTAAATAGGTGAAACCTATAACAAACTAATAGTGACAGCCATAACCACCTGATAGTGGGCCATTAGGAGCCACGTGAAGTTTGTTACGGAGGGTAGTGTCTATTGTTATGACGTGCCAGCCCGTTGGAACCTGACAATTGATGTTCAGATAGGATAGCTGTAGGCGATGAAGAGTTCCTAGTTATTGTTATTCCAAGGGAGCTCAGAGGCTATCGAGGTTGACCGTGCATAGGCTGTTGCTTGAGGTCATGTGCTGAGGTCCTTTTGGGCTGCTGGAAGGGATTCAGATGGAATCTCGTTAGGAGTATTTAAGAGAAGCTCGATTGAGCAGAGTCCTTCAGGCAACTGGAAGGAGAAGCCCGGGAGGAGTTCGACTATAGGAGAAGTCTGAAAGGAATTTGACTAATGAAGAAGTTCAAAAGAAATTTGACTGGTGAAGAAGTCCAAAAGGAGTTCGACTGATGGAGAAGTTCAGCTGAAGGAGAAGTTCGAGAGGAGTTCGACTATAGAAGAAGTCTGAAAAGAGTTCGACTGGTGGAGAAGTCTGAAAGAAGCACGATTGACGAAGAGGTCCAACTGAAGGAGAGGTCTAGGAGAAGTTCGACTGGTAGAGAAGTCTAGATGGAGGAGAAGTCTGGAAGGAGTTCGACTGGTGGAGAAAGTCCAACTAAAGAAGAAGTCCGAGAGGAGTTCGACTATAGGAGAAGTCTAGAAGGAGTTCGACAGGCGAAGAAGCTCGATTAGTGGAGAGGTTTGGTTGAAGGAGAAGTCTAGGAGGAGTTCGATTATAGAAGAAGTTCGGAAGGAGTTTGACTGGTGGAGAAGTTCGATTGGAGGAGAAGTTTGGAAGGAGTTCGACTGGTGGAGAAGTCTGGCAGATCTTCAACTAGCGGAGAAGTCTGGGAGGAGTTCAATTGTAGAAAAAGTCCAGAAGAAGTTCGATTGGCAGAAAGTCCTACTGGAGGAGAAGTCTAAAAGGAGTTCGACTGGTGAAAATGTTCAAAAGAAGCTCGACTGATGGAGAGGTCTAACTGAAGGAGAAGTCCAAGAGGAGTTCAACCAGCCCTAAGGCTGATCAGGCTAGACTGCCCAGGGGTCGCTCTCACTGTTCAAGCTTATCTGACGGGGATCCGATGATAGGAGGGTGGTCGGGATCGCTCTAAGACTAGACATTTAGCCGAACTTCGATAGGAGCGGGTTTATCCCCAACAATAGTCATCCTACTCTCTAGTTCAAAATTCGAAGGAAGGGAGTATAGATGCAACTATCGAAATTCTTTTAAGCCTCCCACGCTCATCAGGATGGGATGTCTTGACGACTACCATGCTGGCACCGAAACTTCACAAATACGAGGTGATCCGAAAAGATATTTTTTGAGCCTTCCACTGAAACTCTACCCAAGGTATGGCACAATTAAGGATCTGTTGTTAGATATGTGTGCCCTAGAAGCCAGATTGGCTGACACTTGTAATACACATCTAAGGGCAAAATTATAATTTTGACTATAAATAATAAAATAGATTATTTTCTATCACAGCGTGTATTTGAAAGTGTCTGTAATACATCCCTTGAGTTAATGGTAATTATAGTTCATATTTCAAGAGTTGAAAATTTAAGACATGAATTTTCATTATTAACTCATAAAATGCTCCCGACCGTAGGATCATCATATGGATGGTGATTGATCAAAAAGGTTAGTGTACGATCGCTTATTTAGGATAGTTGAGTCTTGAATCTACAGTGTAGAGACACCGAAGTGAGCGTATGGATACTCGTTAGAGAACGAGGGCACTGAGTGTGACCATCTCGAGCAGTCATCAGGAAGTCTACCTTCTCGTCGATGACTGGCTCGAAGTTACAGTAGTATGTCTGGTTCTTTGACTTGAGGTGCATCAGTAATTCACCTCGAGGGTGTTATAGTTTTACTACACCATAACTCGATCTCCTAGCCATTCGAAACCCTAAGGTGTATGTTGGCTATAGCATGTTCATTGTAGAAATTGTATTACACCAATAGGAGATCTATCTACCTCGGTAGAAGAGGAGCAGCCCTATGATGATCATGAGAATCGAGTCCATAAGTCCATGGCCATGACAAAGTGAAATAATAAAAAGAGTTTCTATTAGGATTTTTACATTGGACTTGAATCGAATGATTAATTCATATGATGGAAATTAGGATTTGACAAGATCACCTTAACCCTAATCTAGTCGGAGCTCAAGATAGAGGAACTTAATCACATAGGTAACTACACCAAGAGGTTTGTTTTTAGTTCTTATGGATTGCCACCATATGCTGCTAGGTATCACTGGTGAATTTTGGAAGCAATTAAAATGATTTGGATGATCGATCATACTAGTTGTCTGAATCAGAAAAGTTCTGATCCATCGGAAGATGTTCTGATGATGTCAATGATAGAGATCATGACATATCCCATTACCATACAGAACTGAACCTAACTAGATCATACAAATAAGGGTTTGAATCTGGATATCATCAATTGGACTAACCCAGTTCAATTGATTTGAATAAGATTTAATTAGGTTCAATAAAATCGTGTTAGCACACGATTAAGCCTAATGTTCTCCTTCAACAATCATTAAAGCTTGTCTTGACTGAGCCAAATATATTTGGGCTCACTCAGGAACCTTTACTTGGTCTGACTGGAGCTTGTCCAGGTCAAAAAAGGATTGTCTTAATTTATGAGATGAATTTGAGACAACACCTACCATTTTTCATCACCTACTAAATCTTGTCTTTGGACTTTGGTCGAATGTTGACCTTTGACACTTAGACATTTGCCCATATGTCATGCACCCATAGGAGAGAACATGGGGCTTTGTCCCCTATTAAAAGGCAGAAAGGGAGGGGGCACATGCCTAGGGAGGCATGCGCTCCATGAGGATCACGCTTGAGGTCCCATACAGATGGGACTCCAGGTTGCTTCAAAATTTCAAATTAGGTGGCGCCAAGGAGTCCTATTTGACCCATCTTGGCACCACCTAAGGAGGTTTATGAGAGACTCTAATATGATTGGATCAGATGATGTCATCCCATCAATCAGATTTAGATCTGATTGCACAAAGAGCCATGATTGGCTGGGATGATGTGGCACTGCATAGTGCAGCAGAGTCTATATAAACCCTGTCTGCACCTAGAATAGAGAGATTCTGCCCTTTGCCCATGCCACAAAGCTTCTCTTTCTCTCTCTCCATGCCACCTTCAAGTCCACTCTCTCCCATCCACATCCAAGGGTTCTTGGGCTCGAGTTTGGTGCGATCCGAGCAAGAGAAAGGCGATAAGAAAGGAAGAAGGCAGCACTACTGCAAGAGAAAATGGTTGATCTTCAATAGCCATTTTGAAGACCTTCAAGATCAGATTCAGATCTAATTTTTGGAGGATAGATTGAGAAGGAGAAGATCTTTAGATCCTGTCCGAGTGGATACCAGTAGAGGTCGGGCGCTTGCATGGCTATATCTAGAATCTCAGGCAAACATCGGGATCATCACAGGATAATAGGATTATCCATAACAAAGATATGATTAAATTAGATTTAATTTAATTTAATTTAATTTTATTAGATTAATAAGATCAAATCTGAAGAGTTTTAAATCTAATTTAGATCTAAGAAAAAAAATTTTAAAATATTCCTCTTGATCCAATCAGATCTGAACGAATCTGACCCGAGAAATAGAATTTCTCCTTCAACTGGTATCAAAGCCAGGTTCCAAAATTCATCAGATCTAATTTTATTTTAATTTTAATCTAATAATTAGATAATTTCAGATGTCACATGATATGTGCTTAGATCTAAAATTAAAAAATTAAAAATTAAATAATTTAGATTTAAGATTTATGAGAAGCATGACTAGACTAAGAATAGAATTATTCTATGTATAGTCTAACATCATCATAATTTTAATTTAATTAATTATAATTTTTAGATTTATTTATTTACTATTTTATAATATTATAAATATTATAATTAGATCTAAAAAATAAAAAATAAATTTATTTAATATGTTCATATGAGATATGATTGATGCATGTTTAGACTAGTTGTAGAATAGATCTATAAAGTTATCTTGGATAAATTTAATTTAATATGATAAAATTTAAATTTTATTTTTTAGATATTTATGAGATAATTTAGATCTAGAAATATGCATGATATGATACATGAGATGTATGCAAAATATATTTTTAAGTTAGATCAATTTTTATATATGATATATGATGTAGATCTAACTAGTTTTGTAGATTCATCATATTTTTGAATAAGACATTCCCTTGGCCGTCCGGTCATAAGAATAAAGAAGGATTTAAAGGCCCTCTCCTTCCATTTGATGGGATGTTCTTATGATGTGTAGGAGTGCTACACTTTCATCCTTAATTAGAAATCAAAAACATTTTTTCTGTAAAATCCTAGATCCTAAAATCCTAGGATTTTATTTACATATTTTGTTAATGAATCCTAAACTTAATTAAGAATTAAAGTTATGAAATATATTAGGTCTAAAATTAAGAATATTTAGATCTAAGACATATTCATAAAATTGGGTTCGGGCTTGGGTAGCTTAATTAGGTCTAGCAATTGATCAAATCGAATCAAGAGTCGGTTAGATGGGATCAAGGGTGCTTAAATTGACCAGCTTAATTAGGTCTAGAGATTGATCAAACCAAATCAAGAGTCAGTTAGATGGGATTAAGGGTGCTTAAATTGACCAGCCTAATAGGATTAAGTCTGGGTCAAGATCAAGTCACATGAGTGATCGATCAAGTTAAGACCTAATCAGGCTCAGTTGTTAGAGTCTGGATTATAGGCTAACCCGATTGATTCTTGCTCAATAATTTGGTCTCTAAAGTAAGTTTGGCAGATACGATCGACTGATTTTTAATTGGAAGCTACTTGACTCGAATGCATTCTTATCGAGTTAATGGCGTATCCCTTCCACCAATCTCACTTACCTGGCTATATTTATCAACCCAGTCCTAATCTAAGGTGACTAATAATCCGAGGTAACCCATGCCACTAGGTTAGTCATAATAGTTATGGCTATGTCAAGTCAAGTTTAAAGAGACCTAAATCAAACTTTCTAAGAAAAGATTAAGTCTAAGGTCTTCCACCATTATAGATATGCAGGCCCTTTTTAGGGTTGATTATTCTTGATTGGTCATAGTGGTTCAGTTGCACCGAGAAGATACAACCATGTCTATTAGGCATTGGATGCTACGGACTAGAGGATGGATTGGGCTCAATATTTTGGATACGATGAGAGACCAAATTAGGAATCCAATCTATGCAAATGGTGGATCTAACTTAACTAAGGAGTGGATCAATATTCCAAGCATGATGAGATTCATGAATTAGAGACCAAGCTTGGGTGCACCATGATTAGAGAATCATTGGACAAGAGTTGTTCACACATTGGCTAACCCATCACCAATAACTGTTAGGTGAGGTGATGAGTCAATTGGTGGGACTGCACCATCCCCTAGAAATCATTAATCGTAAAGATTTTTGCATCTCTACAGAGGGAGTATAGGGATCCAAAGAAAATAGTGGGAGCTAATTTATTTAAAAATCAAAACCCTAAATAAATTGGTTAAGTCTTAATTACAAAATCTAACTAGAAACTTTGACTCTCTATAGAAAAAAAAAATGTCTGCATCCAACCCACTAGCTCGTATCCTGGACACCCATAGACTGATCTGATCCAATTGCAAGAATTGGCTCCAAAACTTCAAAATCATTTTGGTTTCGAAAAGTTAACTCATGTATTGGACCATAATTTCCCCACCTTACCAGTCCGTCCGTCCGCTGAATAGAGAGTGTCTCTTGACAAATGGATGGATGAAGATAATAAGATCTGATACTATATGTTGGGCTCGATGTCTGATGAGCTTCAGTGCCAACATGAAGATATCAAGACTGTCTGCCAAATGTTGGCTCACCTATAAGAGTTGTTTGGTGAACAGAGTCATGTAGCCAAATATCAGGTCACTAAATGACTGTTTATGGCTAAAATACGTGATGGGTAGTCAGTCCAAGATCATTGTCTGATGATGATCAAGGACTTAAAAGAGCTTAAGAAGTTTGGAGTAAAGTTAGACCAGGATCTACGAAATGATATAATTTTGCAATCCTTGACTGATGTATATGGACAGTTCATTATGAACTACCATATACATAAACTTCAGAATACTCTAGCCAAGCTTATGAATATGCTAGTTACTGCTGAGCTTTCTATGAAACGTTCTAAAGGCTCAGTACTTGCTATAGAACGTACTTCTTCTAAGAGAAAGTCTTTTGAAAAGAAGAAGAAGTCTGTAAAAAGGCAGAAGATGGAAAGTGGAAAGAAAAAGAAGGCAGAGCTAAAGAAGAAGGCCACTGACAAAGAAAAGTGTTTCCATTATAATATTGACGGCCATCGAAAGCGGAACTACCCTACAAACCTGGCCATCCTAACGAATAAGAAGGAGACAGGTCCTTTTGAAGGTATGCTCATTGTTGAATCTAATCTTATGGTTTCTTCTACATCCAGTTGGGTGCTTGACTCTAGTTCTAGTGCTCATTTGTGCACTTCCTTGCAGAGTCTTGAGAATAGCAGGAGGCTGAGGGATGGTGAGATGATCCTACGTGTCGAAAATAGAGCAAGGATTGCTGTTGTGGCCGTGGAAACCTATCCTCTTCGACTACCGTCTGGCTTAGATTTAGTACTTAGGGATTATCATTATGTGCCTGCCGTAAGTAGAAATTTGATTTCTATTTCATGTTTAGCACAAGAAGGCTATGTAATTAGTTTTCTTAAGGACCATTTTAATATTCTTTATGAAAGATAAAATTACAAGTGGTTTCCTCATTAATGATCTCTATCAGTAACATATTGATGTATCTATGTTTAATATCGAGCAAAATATGAATGTCATAAAATGACCTAGGGATAGTCCAAACGATAGGTATCTATGGCACCTAAGGCTAGGTCATATAGCAGAAAATAGGGTTAATAAATTGAAGAAAATCAAACAATTGAGTTCATTGACTTTCGAGTCATATCCAATTTGTGAATCATATCTTCATGGTAAAATGACTAAGCTTCTTTTTGTAGGACATGGGGAAAGGGACATGGATCTACTTGCCCTAGTACATACTGATGTGTGCGGCCCATTTGATGTGTCGGCCAAAGGCAATTTTGATTACTTCATAACCTTTATCGATGATTTATCTAGGTATGGATACATGTATCTTATGAAACATAAGTCTGAAGCTTTTGAAAAATTCAAAGAATTCAGACATGAAGTCGAAAAGCAAACTGGAAAATCCATTAAGGTTCTTCGATCAGATCGAGGAGGTGAATACCTTAGTCGAAAATTTTTGAACTATCTCAAGCAAAATGGCATAGTCTCTCAATGGACTACACCTAGAACACCTCAACTCAACGAGATTTTAGAACAAAAAAATTGGACCCTATTATATATGGTCTGATCCATGATGAGCTTCACAGGCCTTTTTGATTTTCTTTGGGGACATAGTCTGTTAACTGCTATATATTTACTGAATAAGGTTCCCTCTAAAATTGTTGCTACCATACCATATGAGATATGGCATGGTAAGAAATCAAGTCTGAGTCATCTCAGAATTAGGGTTGTTTGATATGTAAAAGACAATAAGCAGAAAGTTAGACTATCATCTTTTAGAGTAATTTAGGATATAGAAGAATATTAGAATTTATTCTACATTCTAGAAACATAATGTAATTGTATCGGATGCTTTTTTTCTTGAAAATAGTTTTTCAGATAGCGGCTTGGAAGCTGATCAAGCTTGAGGAGAAAGTTCCACAAGAGCACGCTAAGAACATGGAACCAAATAGGTTGAGTCATTCTACCCACTTAACCCCCCTGTCATAATCATGCATCTTAGCCTTAAAAAATCATTTCGTGACTTGATACTTGGCTGCATGACTCTGTTCACCAAACACCTTTTGCAGGTGAGCCAATATTTGGCAAGCAGTCTCGATATCTTCATGTTGGCGCTGGAGCTCATCAGACATCGAGCCCAACATGTAATATCTGGCCTTATTATCTTCGTCTATCCATTTTTCCAGAGATGCTCTCTATTCAGCAGATGGACGGACTGGTAAGATGAGAGGGTCCTGATCCAATACATGGGTTAACCTCTCGGAATCCAAAATGATTTTGTAGTTCCTAAGCTAATCTTTATAATTGGATTCGATGAGTCTATGTGTGCCCAGGATACGTGCTAATGGGTTGGACGCAGACATTTTCCAATAGAGAGTCAAAGATTCTAGTTAGATACTATAATTATGACTTGACCAATTTATTTAGAAATTTTATTTTTAAATAAATTAGCTCTCACTATTTTTTTGGATCCCTACACTCTCTCTGTAGAGATGCAAAAATCTTCACGATTAATGATTTCTAGTGGGTGGTGCAATCTCACCAACTGACTCATCACCTCACCTAACAGTTATTGGTGATGGGTTAGCCAATGAGTGAACAACTCTTGTTCAATGATTCTCTAATCATGGTGCACCCAAACTTGGTCTCTAATTCATGAATCTCACCATATCCGGAATATTGATCCACTCCTTAGTTAAGTCAATCCATCATTTGCATAGATGGATTCCTAATTGGTCCTCTCATCGTATCCAAAATATTGAGCCCAACCATCCTCTAGTCCCATCGCATCCAATGCCTAATAGACATGGTTGATCTTTCTGGTGCAACTGACCACTGTATCTAGCCAAGAATAATTAACCCCGGGAAGGGCCCACATATCTACAATGGTGGAAGACCTCAGACTTAATCTTTTCTTAGGGAGAATTGATTCAGGTCTCATTAAACTAGACTTGGCTTAGTCATAACAATTATGACTAACCTAGTGGCATGGGTTGCTTGGATTATTGACCACCTCAAATCAGAATTGGATTCAACAAGATATAGGCAAGTAAGTGAGATCTGGTGGAAGGGATATGTCATTAACTCGTACAAGAATGCATTCAGGTCGAGTAGCTCCCAATTAATAATCAGTCGATCATATGTGCCAAACTTACCTTAGGCACCAAATTATTGAGTCAGAACCAATTGGGTTAGCCTACAATCCAGACTCTAACCTCTAAGCCTAATTAGGTCTTGCTTGTGACTCGTGACTCGATCTTGACCCAGACTTAATCCTATTAGGCTGGTCAATTTAAGCATTATTGATCCCATCTAACCAACTCTTGATTTGGTTTGATCAACCGCTTAGACCTAATTGAGCTACCCAAGCCCAAACCCAGTATTATGAATATATCTTAGATCTAGATCTAAAATTCTCAATTTTAGACCTAATTAATATTTCATAATCTTAATTCTTAATTAAGTAGGTTCATAAACAAAATATGACAATAAATCCTAGGATTTCTAGGATCTAGGATTTTGTAGAAAGTAAGTTTGATTTTGATTAAGGAGAAGCCGCACCCCTACACTCATAAGAATACCCCATCATGGAGGAGAGGCCTTTAAACCCTTCTTTATTCTTATGACCGGACGCAAAGGGAATGCCTTAATCAAAATGAAATACTACAAACTAATTTAGATCTATATCATATATCTCATATACAAATTAGATCTAATTATATATTTTGCATACATCCCAGTTATCAAATCATGCATGTTTTTAGATCTAAATTATCTCATAATAATCTAAAAAATTAATTAAATTATCTTATCAAAATAAATCTAATTTAAAGAACTATTTAGAACTATTCTACAACTAGTCTAGACATGCATCAATCATATCTCATATGATGTTAAAATTAAATAATTTTTATTTATATTTTTAGATTCATTATTAATAAATTATAATATTAAAAATAGTAAATAAAAGATCTAAAAATATATTTAATTAAATAATATAAACATGCAGACTATTCTAATAGAACTATTCTATTCAGAACTAGTCATGCATATTTCTAATCTTAGATCCAAATCATTAATTTTAATTTTTTTTTTTTTTAGATCTGATCACATCTCATGTGACATCTAAATCATATATTTTTTAATTAAATAAATTAAAAATCAGATCTAAACACTTTAGAACCATGGCTCTGATACCAGTTGAAGGAAAAATCCTGATTTTTCGGACCAGGTTCGTTCAGATCTGATTGGATCAAGAGATATATTTCAAAAAAAATTTTCTTTGATCCAAATCAGATCTAAGATGTTTTAAATCTAATTATTCTAATAACAAAAGCAAAATATAGATAAATTAAATCATATTTAATTTATCTTGATGTAGGGTAATCCTATTATCCATCGATGATCCTGTAAGCAGCAAAAGGTTCTAGATCTAGCCACGCAAGTGCCTGGCCTCTACAGGTATCCACTTGGGCTAAATCTGGAGATCCTCTTCTTCTCTATCATGTCTCCAAAAATTAGATCTGAATCTGATTTGGAAGATCTTCAAAACACCTTTCAAAGATCAGTAGTTGACACCTAGAAGTATATGGTGGTAGTCCATCAAAGCTGAATGCGAACCTCTTGGTGCAGCTACCTGTGTGATTAAGTTCTTCTATCTTAAGCCCCTATCAGATTAGGGTTAAGGTGAACTCGTCAAACCCCAGTTTCTGTCATATGATGTAATCATTTGATTCAAGTCCGGTGTGAAAACCTAAATAGAAACTCTTTCTATTATTTCACTCTACCTTGGCCATGGGCTTCTGGACTTGATTCTCATGATCATCATAGGGTTGCTCCTCTACCACCGAGGTAGATAGATTTCATCTTGATGCAATCCAGTTCCTACAATGAACATGCTATAGCCAACATACACCTCAGGGTTCCATATGGCTAGAAGACCGAGTTGTGGTGTAGTCAAACTATAACACCCTCAAGGTGAGCTACCGATGCACCTTAGGTCAAAGAACCAGACACACCACTATAGCATCGAGTCAGTCATTGACGAGAAGGTAGACTTGCTAATGACTACTCGAGGTGGTCATGCTCAGTGCCCTCATTCTCTAATGATTACCTGTACTCTCGCTCCAGTATCTCCACACCGTAGACTTAGGACTCATCTACTAAAGAGAAGTGATTGT
>QRFJ01001674.1:0-66307 GCA_006176705.1 Cocos nucifera | reverse complement strand
GATTGACACCAACTTCTGGATCAATCACCATCCTCGTGATGATCCTATAATCGAGAGCATTTTATGAGTTAATAATGATTATTCATGTCTTAAATTTTCAACTCTTGAAAATATGAATTATCATTACCATTAACTTAAAGGATGTATCACAGACACTAAATACACATATGTGATAGAAAATAATCCATTTTATTGATAATAGTCAAAATTATAATTTTGCCCTTAGAAGTGTATTACAAGTGTCATCCAATTCTGGCTTCTAGGGTACATATATCTAACAATGTTATATACACGACCTGATATAGCCCATGCTGTGAGTCTCACAAGCAGATATCAGTCGACTCCAGTTGAAGAACACTAGACTTCTATGAAATGTATCCTTAAGTACTTGAGAAGAACTAAGGATATGTTGTTGGTTTTTTGTAATGGAGAACTCCAAGTCTAGGAGTATATAGACTCAAATTTTATGTCCGATATGGATGATCAAAAGTCAACATCTGGAAGTCTATTTGTGTATAATGGTGGTGCTGTCAGTTAGAAGAGTTTCAAGCAGACAGCAATAGTAGATTCCACCATGGAAGCAGAATATATCGCTGCATCAAAAGCTATGAATGGGGCATTTTGATATAAGAAATTTGCCGTAGAGATCGAAGTGATACCATCGGATGCCATTCCTCTATACTGGGATAACAATAGCACCATAGTCCTTGCTAAGGAGTCAAGGTCTCACCAGAAATCCAAGCATATCGAGCGGCGATACCATTTCATCCATGATTACCTCAAGAAAGCTTATGTCGAGGTCAAGAGAGGCGACTCCGCATACAATACGACAGACCCACTCACAAAGCTGTTGGGCTAGTAGAAGATCGAAGCCCATCTTGAGAAGATGGGACTTAGATTTGTATCCAATTGGCTTTAGATCAAGTGGGAGTTAGTTAGATATGTGTGCCCTAGAAGCCCGATTGGCTGACACTTGTAACACACTTCTAAGGACAAAATTATAATTTTGACTATAAATAATAAAATGAAATATTTTCTATCGTAGTGTGCACTTGAAAGTGTCTTTGATACATTCCTTAAGTTAATGGTAATGATAGTTCATATTTTTAAGAGTTGAAAATTTTAGACATGAATTTTTATTATTAACTCATAAAATGCTCCCAACCATAGGATCATCATATGGATGGTGATTGATCAGGAAGGTTAGTGTACGATCGCTTCTTTAGAATACATGTGTCTTAAGTCTACAGTATAGAGACACCGAAGCATGAGTATAGGTACTCATTAGAGAATGAGGGCACTGAGCGTGACCATCTCAAGCAGTCATTAGGAAGTCTACCTTCTCGTCGATGATTGGCTCGAAGCTATAGTAGTGCATCTGGTTCTTTGACCTGAGGTGCATCGACAATTCACCTTGAGGGTGTTATAGTTTGATTATACCATAACTCGGTCTCCTAGCCATTCGGAACCCTGAGGTGTATGTTGGCTATAGCATGTTCATTGTAGGAATTGGATCACACCAATAGGGGATCTATCTACCTCGGTAGAAGAGGAGCAGCCCTATGATGATCATGAGAATTGAGTCCATAAATCTATGACCATGATAGAGTGAAATAATAGAAAGAGTTTCTATTAGGGTTTTTACATTGGACTTGAATCGAATTATTAATTCATATGATGGAATTAGGGTTTGACGAGATCACCTTAACCCTAATCCAGTCGGGGCTCAAGATAGAGGAAATTAATCATATAGGTAACTACACCAAGAGATTTATTTTTAGTTCTGATGGGTTGCCTCCATATGCTGCTAGGTGTCACTGGTGAATTTTGAGAGTAATTAGAATGATTTGGATGATCGATCATACTAGTTGTCTGAATCAAAAAAGTTTTGATCCATCGGAAGGTATTTCGATGACGTTAATGATAAAGATCACGACATATCCCATTGCTATACGGAACTGAACCTAACTGGATCACACAAACAAGGATTTGAATTTAGAAATCATCAATTGGACTAACCCAGTTCAATTGATTTGAATAAGATTCAATTAGGTTCAAAGAAATAGTGCTAGCACATGACTGAGCCTAATGTTCTCCTCCAATAATCATTAAAGCTTGTCTCGACTGAGCCAAATGTGTTTGGGACTCCAGGTTGCTTCATGATTTCAAATTAGGTGGTGCCAAGGAGTCCTGTTTGATCAGTCTTGGCACCACCTAAGAAGGTTTATGAGGGACTCTAATCTGATTGGATCAAATAATTTCATCCCACCAATCAGATGTAGATCTAATTGCATAAAGAGCCATGATTGGTCGAAATGATGTGGCACTGCATGATACAGCAGGATCTATATAAACTCTATCTGTGCCTAGAATAGAGAGCTTCTATCCTTTGCCCATGCCACAAAGCTTCTCTCCCTCCCACTCCATGCCACCTTCAGGTCCTCTCTCTTTTATCCATGTCCAAGAGTTCTTAGGCTCGAGTTTGGTGCGATCCGAGCAAGAGAAAGGCGACAAGAAAGGAAGAAGGTAGCACTGCTGCAAGAGACAACGATTGATCTTCAAAAGTCATTTTGAAGACCTTCAAGATCAGATCCAGATCTAATTTTTGAAGAATAGATTGATAAGCAGAAGATCTCAAGATCCTGCCTAAGTGGATACCGGTAAAGGCTAGGTGTTTGCATGGCTACATCTAGAACCTCAGGCAAACATCAGGATCATCACAAGATAATAGGGTTACCCATCACAAAGGTATGATTAAATTAGATTTAATTTAATTATGTTTTATTTTATTAGATCAAAAAGATCAAATCTGAAGAGTCTCAGATCTGATTTGGATCTAAGAAAATTTTTTTTTGAAATATCCCTTTTGATCCAATTAGATCTGAATGAACCTAACCCAGGAAATAAGATTTTTTCTTCAACCCGTTGCCACTTCTCTACCATGATGAGTGGGACAAGCGGTGCACATAGATCAACCGAATAAGATATGCAAATCATAACTATTTTGGGCTTCCCTTGGCTATTAAATGTTAGATGTGTGCCCTAAATGCTCGATTGGTTATCACTTGTAATACACTTCTAAGAGCAATTTTATAATTTTGACTATAAATTAATAAATGGGTTATTTTCTATCATAGTGTGTATTTAAATGTGTCTGTGATACATTCTTTGAGTTAATGATAATGACAAGTTGAAAATTTAAGATGTTGGAAATATGCGCTCTTTCCACATGGATCGACGTGGCCACTGGTGATTAGCCAAGCAACAAGAAAGTACTTCTTAGAGATTTCTGCGGAAGCATGATCAAATAAATCAAGAAATAGAGAAGAAGAGATTTTTGGACAAAAGAGCTTTTATTCAGTATATTTCAGCATACTTACAACCTTGACCTATTTTCAGTATATATACTTTACAAAGGATCAAGCCCAAGCTCATAGAAAAACTCTCCAAACCCAAACAACCCACATATACAAAATAATAACCCGCAAAAACTAAGCCGGCCCAGTTTCAAACTGAGCCGACTAACCTATGACTGGGTCAGCTCAGTCTGGGACTAAGCCGACCCAGTTGTGTATCATGGCAATAGTCCAAAAATGCTGCTTTCTGTCTGAATTTTTCTTTGAGACCTATCTGACCTAGTCCTGGAATGAGCCGACCCAGTTCCCAACTGAGTCGAGCCAGTTTTTGAACTTTACTATTGAAACTGATTCATCTTCCAACTCGCTCCTATCTTTCCATGACCTATCTTTTCATGTTTTCAAGACTTGGGAGTGCCACTTCTGAGCTCACATTCTCCATCTTGGTGCTTCCAAGTTCTTGTGAACTCATCTCTTCTCAACAGACCCATCCATGCCACACATCTCTGAAAGCTATCTCTAGGGAGTATCTTCATGAGTGCATCAGACTGATTCTCCTTGGTATGGACCTTCATCAGTTTCACTTCACCTAACTCCACTAGCTCTTTGATCCTATGGTACCTCACCTCTATATGCTTTGTGCGTGCATGATAGACTAGGTTCTGTGCCAACAACAGAGCACTCTGACTATCACTGAATAGTGTAACCTTGCTCTCCTCCACCTCCAACTCATCAATCAGCCTCCAAGGCCAAAGAGCTTCCTTTGCAGCCGCCGTTATCCCAATGTACTCGACCTCAATGATAGATAAAGCCATGATTGGTTGAAGGGTTGATCTCCAAGACACTGGTCCACCATATACGCAGAAGAGGTATCCAGTAGTAGACCTCCTTGTATCAAGATCACCAGCATAATTTACATCAACAAACCCTTCCAGAGGATCTGAATCTTCACACATCTTCATAGATTGTTCTCCAAATCCTCTCAACTACCCACCAAACACCAAACCATAATGCTTTGTTCCATGCAAATATCTCAATATCCATTTCAATGCTTTCTAGCATTCCTTCCCAAGGTTAGCCATGTATGTACTAACCGTGCTCACAGCATGTGCTATATCTGATCTGCAGCACACCATAGTGTATATCATACTGCCTACAACATTTGCATAAGGAACTCATTCCATGTACTCTTTCTCCTCTTCTGACTGGGGGCACTATAATTTAGAGAGAGACATATGGCTTGGCAATAGCATCTCTATAGGTTTGGCATTCTCCATCCCAAATCTCTCCAGAACCTTCTGGACATACTTTCCTTGTGACAAATGGAGCACTCCTTTGTACCTATCTCTACAAATCTCCATTCCAAGGATTTTCTCAGCTGGATCCAAATCTTTCATCTCAGATTCAGATGATAATGCTCTTTTCAACCTTTTCACAGCATCCATGCTTCTACTGGCTATGAGCATATCATCTACAAATAATAACAAGTATAGGGCATCCTCCTCATCTACATCCTTGACATAGACACAACAATCATGTTCACATCTACTGAAACCTAGGCTCAAGACAAAGCTATCAAACCTTCGATACCACTGACGAGAGGATTGTTTCAAGCCATACAAAGACTTCCTGAGTAAACACACCTTTTCTTCCTGTCCCATCTCTATAAAACCATCTGGCTGCTTCATGTAGATTCTTTCCTCTAAAGTCCCATGATGGAAGGTTGTCATCACGTCCATCTATTCTAATTCCATGTTATGCTGTGCCACCAAAGATAGCGAAACTTGAATAGATGTATGACGCCCACAGGAGAAAAATTTTTTGTGTAGTCAATCCCTTCTCTTTGTCAATATTTCTTTGCTACCAATCTTGCTTTGAATCTGACTCTATCTTGTTCTGAAGGTTCTTCTTTCTTTGTGAACACCAACTTTGAGCCAATAGGTCGAGCACCCTCTGAAAGATCCACCAACTGCCATGTCTGATTCTTCTTAAGTGATTCCATCTCCTCCATCATGGCATACATCCATGAATCATGATCCTCACTCTCCATGGCCTCTGCATAATTCTCTAGGTCTCCATTAGTAGTGATGAGTGCGTAGGAGATAACCTCATCAATGCCATATCTGATCAATCTCCTAATAGTATGCTGGGGCTTGTGCAAAACCACTCCCATTGGCACTTCTCTACCTGATGTGTGTGGCTACTCCTGCACATCTGTCTGAACTGTTGGCCCTCCATGCTGATTTTCAATTTGAGATAATACTTTTCTACCCAGCTCCACCTCAATAGGAACACTCCTGTAAGTGGATGTAACCTGCATTCCATCATTCTCTGACTGGCCACCACTATTCACCTTTATTTTTCTAGTTTCATCTATCCTAGATCTCCTCAAGATGCTCTTCTCATCAAAGATAACATTCCTACTAATCACTAACTTCTATGCCTGAGAGTCCCACAGTAGGTACCCCTTGACTCCTTGCGGATATCCTATGAATGTCAGCTTTTAAGATTTCGGATCCAATTTGCTCCTCTTGGTTGCCTCCACATATGCATAGGCTGTGCAACCGAAGACTTTCAGGTGGCCAAGCTCCACCTTCTTTCCACTCCAAACCTCTTCTGGAGTGCCTCCATTCAGTTTATAATAAGGGGACCTGTTCACAAGAAAATAAGAAAAAGTTAGAGCATCACCCCAAAAGAACTTTGGGGGTGATGTTTGCAGCCTCAAACTCTGTGCCTTCTCGATCAGTGTCTGGTTCATCATCTCCGCGACACCATTTTATTAGCGAGTCATCCTCACCATGTAATGGTGTCTGATGCCATTTTTCGCACAGTACCTCCTAAACTCCAAGCTAGTATACTCCCCTCCATTGTCCGACCTCAGACACTTTACCTATCTTCCTGACTTCTTCTCTACTTCAACTCTCTAGGCTCTAAATCGGACAAACACTTCTGATCTTTCTCTAATCAGATAAATCCACTCCTTCCTTAAGAAATCATCAATAAAAGTAATAAAGTATTTTGCCCAACCTCTAACTGATACAGGAGCTAGTCCCCACATATCCGAGTGTACTAAATCCAGCACTCCCTTGTTGTGCTTGGTACTTCTGGCAAACTTCACCCTATGCTGTTTGCCAAAGATACACAGCTCACAAAGATCTATGCCCTCCTTCTTTAGGACTGGGATCATACCTCTTCTGCTTAGTTCTGTAAGCCCACGGTCACTCATATGACCCATCCGATAGTACCATAGTCGATATAAATTCTGCTCCTCCCGTGCCACTGCTAGCACCTCTGCACTATCATTTACCACTAAGTCTTTCATTCTATAAAGATTGTTGCTCAGTCTTCTATCTCTCATCACCACCAAAGCTTTCTTAGAAATTTTCAGATACCACTCCCAACCTGGCTACTAAAAGCATAACCCTACTCCTCCAAGTAGTCCAAAGAAATCAATTTTTTTTTCAACTCCTGTACATGCCTGATATTTGATGATGTACAAATGATCCTATCGTACATCCTCATCCTGATAGAGCCAATTCTAGCTACTTTGCATGGATGATCATCTCCAAGGCTGATACTTCCACCATCGGCCTTCTTATAGGTAGCAAACTACTCCCGATGAGAAGTATAGTGGTGCAAGTATGCTGAATCTAATATCCATATAGTATTACACTCTATGAATCCATCTGATACAACTAGCAGGTCTTCTCCACTACTCATAGAAGCTATATCATCTTCCTTGCTAGCCTTCCCTTTTTTTGACCTCAAAATGGGACAATCTCTCCTCAGGTGTCCAGCCTGATGATATTTATAATATTTCAATGTCATCTTTCTTTGATCGTGAGACTTTGACCTATCCTTGGATTTTTCTCTTGTCTTCTCCTTTGATCTTCCCTATCTTTCATTCACAACCAAGATCTCAAACTTAGGGTCTCCCTTGCAGATCTTCTTTCTTTGCTCATTTGATCTGAGCACATTAATAACCTCTTCATAGTTTAGGTTCTCCTTCCCATAAACTAAAGTTGTTATGAGACCATCCTACGAACCTGGGAGAGAACATAACAGCAGCAATGCCCGATCCTCCTCGTCGATCTTCACATCCAAACTCATCACCTTAGAACACATCTAATTGAACCTTTGGATATGTGCAACAAGATCTCCACCTTTGGGCATCCTCAGACTATATAGCTATTTCTTCAACCATAGCTTGTTCATCATATTCTTTCCCATATATGTGTTCTCCAATTTCTCCTAGAGCCCCTTTGCTGTAGTCTCTATGCAAACCTCGGGCAAAACCTGATCGACCAAGCACATCTGGATTGTGCTAAAAGCAATTTCCTCCAACTCTTCCCAATCCTCAGCACTGATCTTTTTCGATCTTTCTTTTGTCAAGATCTTGTAGATCCTCTGCTGAACCAACAAGTTCTTTACACTTTGCTACCATAGGATAAAGTTTTCCTTACCATGGAACTTCTTAAAATCCATCTTGAATCCACTTGATCCCATGACTTCAAACAAGTCAATAACAGATCCCTAACATCCTTCACGATCACACATTAGTAAAACTACCCTTCATAGAAAATCTAACTAGCCCTAGATCCTCTTTCCAAACTTCTGTATCACCGTTCCTCCATGTAAACAATCTCCACCTCAATCTAGAGACAACCACGAAGCAAACTAGAAGTTTTTAGGATAAAACCTAATGCAACAGATCCTGGATGTAGTAAACCCTAGGTGTCTTCCTTCCTTCCATGCAACACTTCTCTGATACCAAATGTTGGGAATATGTGCTCTTCCCACATGGATCGGTGTGACCACTGGTGATTAGCCAAGCAATAAGAAAGTACTTCTTAGAGATTTCTGCAGAAGCACGATCAAATAAATCAAGGAATAGAGAAGAAGAAAATAAGAGAATAAGAGATTTTCAAAAGAAAAGAGCTTTTATTTAGTATATTTTAGCATACTTACAATCTTGACCTATTTTCAGTATATATACTTTACAAAGGGTCAAGCCCAAGCTCATAAAAAAATTCTTGAAACCCAAACAACCCATATACAAAAAATAATAACCCATAAAAATTGAGTCGGCCTAGTTTCAGACTGAGCTGACTAACCTACAACTAGGTTGGCTCAGTCTCAGACTGAGATAATCCAGTTGTGTACCGTGCCAATAATTCAAAAATGCTACTTTCTGTCTAAATTTTTCTCTGAGACCTAGCCGATCTAGTCCTGGATTGAGCCGACATAATTTCCAACTGAGTCAGCTTAGTTTCAAAGTGAGCTAATTCAGTTTCTGAACTTTACTATTGAGACTGATTCTTCTTCCGGCTCGCTCCCATCTTTTCATAACCTATCTTCTCATATTTTTAAGACTTGGGAGTGTCACTTCTGAGGTCACATAAGATATGAATTTTCATAACTAACTCATAAACTGCTCCCGACTGTAGGATCATCATAAGGATGATAATCGATCTGGAAGATTGGTGTACGATTACTTTATTAGGATAGACATATCTTGAGTCTATGGTATGGAGACATTGGAGCAAGAGTATAGATACTCGTTAGAGAATAAGGGCACTGAGCATGACCACCTCGAGTAGTCATAAGAAAGTCTACATTCTCATCAATGACTAACCCGATGCTGCAGTGGTGTGTCTGGTTCTTTCACCTAAGGTGCATTGATAGTTCATCTTGAGGATATTATAGTTTGACTACACTATAACTCGATCTTCTAACCATTCAGAATCTTAAGGAGTATGTTGGCTATAGCATGTTCATTGTAGGAATTGGATTGCGCCAATAGGAGATCTATCGACCTTGATAGATGAGGAGTAGCCCTATGATAAACATGAGATTGAGTTCACAAGCCCATGGCCATGGCAAAGTAAAGATGATAGAAAGAGTTTCTATTATGGTTTCATATTAATTCATATGACGGACATTGGGTTTGATGAGTTCACCTTAAACCTAATCCTGTCGGGGCTTAAGATAGAAGAGCCCAATCACACAGATAACTGTATCGAGAGATTTGTTTTTAGTTCTAATGGATTACCACCATATACTGTTAAGTGTCACTGATGGATTTGGAAGTAATTATGATGATTTTGATGATCAATCATTCTAATTATATGAATTAGAAAAGTTCTGGTCCATCAAAAGGTGCTTCGATGATGTCGATGATGGAGATCATGATATGTCTCATTACCATACATAATTAAATCTAATTGGGTCACACAAATAATGCTTTGGGTTTGAATGTTATCAATTAAGCTAAGCCAGTTTGATTGATTTGGATTAGATCCAATTAGCTTCATGGTAATCGTGCTAGCACATGATTGAGCCTGACTTTCTTCTTTTGAAATCTTTTTGATTCATCGCAATTGAGTCAAATTTGATTTGACTCATTCTTATATTTTGAATGAATTTTTTTTTTATCTAACTAAAATAAGTTCAAGTTAGATTAATTATAGAAATTAAATTCATTCATAGTCAAATTGGACTAGGGTCAAAAGTTGACCTATTTGAGAGAATTGAGGGTCACCTGATCAGATGCTTTTAAAAAATTCTTTAGAAATTATTTTGATCTAGTTTTTGGTTATGTAATAGAGCATGAGCAATTCATTGGGTGTACCAAACTTTGTGATTTTTGAAGGTGTCTACTTTGACTTATAATAGAGTTTGATTTAGATCAAACTCTTGAGGGAAGAGTCCTAGGCGCAGTGGACTCTTCCTTATCTACTCATGCTGATACCTTTTTTAATCATTTTTAGGAAAAAAAATAGATGAGATCTCATGGATTTTCATGGAGAATAAGTTTTAGAGTCCTAATGATAAAATAAATGAGTTATTCTAGTCAAAAGGGACTCTAAGTAGGCATTGGACATAAAAGCCTTTCTCATATCAAAGTGCATTCAATGCAAGAAATAATTTTTCATGCTCAAAGTCTGCCATCCCTAATATCCCATGCCCCCTCTATCCTCGCTCTTCTTCTCTTCTATAATTCTAAAAAGTTAGGCACAAATCTAAGAAGAAGGTCCAAGATTTTTGGCATAATATTCAGGATCTATGCAATAGTGTTCGTGTGATAGATGGGCTGCTTTCAAAAATAGTTTTGAAGGTTCTTCAGATCAGATCCAGATCTAATTTTTAGCAAAAAAGTTCATGAGGAGAAGATATTCAGATCCTATCTGAGTGGATACCGGTAGAGGCTAGGTGCATACATAGCTCCTTCCAGAACCTCAAAAATCAACAGGATCATTGCAGGATAATTAGATTACCCAATCAGGTACTTTAAATTAAATCTAATTTAATTTTTATTTTTTAATTTTTAATATTAGATCATCATGATTAGATCTAAAAAATCTTAGATCTGATTAGATTATTTAGAAATTTTTAGAAAAATCCTTCTCAAATCTGATCAGATCTACATGATCCTGAGGCGGAAAATAGTATTTTTCCTTCAACTAGTATCAGAGCCAGATTAGCAGTCCTTCAGATCTACCTTAGATCTAATTTTATTTTTAATTATAATTTGATATTAAAAAATTTTAGATGTCACATCAGATGTGATTAGATCTAAAATCAAAAAATTAAAAATAAATAATTTACATCTAATATGTATGAGATGCATGACTAGACTAGGTATAGAATAGTTCTATGCGTAGTCTAGTATGATCATGTATTTAATTTAATTAAATATAATTTTAGATTTATTTAATTTTTATTTTTTAATATTATAATTGTTGTAATTAGATCTAAAAATAAAAAATAAAATTTTTAATTTTTTATTCATTCATATGAGATATGAAAGATGCATGCTTAGACTAATCATAGAATAGTTATATAAGATGTCTAGAATAGTTTTAATTTTGATATGATCGAATTTAAAATTTTATTTTTTAAATTTAATATATGATATTTTAGATCTAAAAGTATGCATATTGATAATACATGAGATGTATGCAAGACATGTATTAGTTAGATCTTTTTATATGTCATATATGATCTAATTAGTTTTATAGTAAAAAATTATATTTTTGATTAAGGAGTTCTCCATGGTCGTCCGGTCATAAGAACAAAGTAGGGTTTAAAGAACCTCTCCATCCATTTGATGGGATGTTCTTATGGCATGTAGGGGTGCTGTGCATTCGTCCTTAATCAGAAATCAGAACTTATTTTTCTGCAAAATTCTAAATCCTGAAATCCTAGAATTTTCATTATATATTTTATTCATGAACCCAAAACTTAATTAAGAATTAAGATTATGAAATTAATTAGATCTTAAATTATGAATTTTCAAATATAAGACATTTTCATAAAATTGGGTTCGGGTTTGGGTAGCTTAATTAGGTCTAGCAGTTGATCAAACCAAATCAAGAGTTGGTTAGGTGGGATCAAGTAAAGTTTAGATTTGATCAGCCTAATAGGATTAAGTTTAGATCAAGATCGAATCACATTGAGATGTGACTTGATCAAATTAAAACCTAATTTGGCTCCGCAGTTCGAGCCTAGATTGTAGGCTAATCCAATTGATTCTGATTCGATAATTTGGTGTCTAAGGTAAGTTTGGTAGATACGATCGACTAATTTTTAATTGGGAGCTACTCGATCTGAATGCATTCTTATCAAGTTAATGGCATATCCCTTCCACCGGTCTCACTTACTTGGCCATTTATGACGATCCAGTTTTGATTTGAGGTGGCTAACAATTCGAGCCAACCCATGCCACTAGGTTAGTCATAATTGTTATGACTAAGTTAAGTCAAGTTTAAAGAGACCTAAATTAAATCTTCTTAAGAAAATATTAAGTCTAAGGTCTTCCACCATTGTCGATGTGCAGGTCCTTCTTGGGGTTGATTGTTCTCGGCTGGATACAGTGGTTTAGATGCACCAGAAAGACACAACCATGTCTATTAGGCATTGGATGCTATGGGTTGGAGGATGGATTGGGCCAAATGTTCTAGATATGGTGAGGGATCCAATCAAGAATCCAATCTATGCAAATAATAGGTCTGACTTAACTGAGTAGATCAATATTTCGGACACGGTGAGATTCATGAATTAGAGACCAAGTTAGGGTGCACCATGATTAGAGAATCATTAGAAAAGAGTTGTCCACTCATCGGTTGATCCATCATCAATAACTATTAGGTGAGGTGGTGAGTTAGTTGGTGGGACCGCACCATCCACTAGAAATCTATAATCATGAAGATTTTCGCATCTCTGCCAAAAAAGTGTAGGAATCGGAGTAAACAGTAGGAGCCTAATTTATTTAAAAATAAAATCTCTAAATAAATTGTTTAAGTCTAATTATAAAATCTAACTAGAAACATTGACTCTCTGTAGAAAAATATCTACATTCAACCCACAAGCCTGTATCCTAGACACCCATAGATTGACTGGATCCAACTACAAGGATTGGCTCCAGAATTTCAAAATTATTTTGGGTTCCATGAAGTTGACTCATGTGTTGAAACAGGATCCTCCCACCTTACCAGCCCATCCATTCGCTGATCAAAGAGCATCTCTCGAGAAGTGGATAAATGAAGATAACAAAGTCAGGTATTACATGTTGGGCTCGATGTCTGATGAGCTCCAGCACCAAAATGAAGACATTAAGACTAGTCGCCAAATGTTGGCTCACCTGCAAGAGTTATTTGGTGAACAGAGTCATGCAGCCAAATATCAAGTCACTAAAAGACTTTTTAAGGCTCAAATGCATGATGGGCAGTCAGTCCAAGATCATTGTTTTATGATAATCAAGGACTTAGAAGAGCTTGAGAAGCTCGGTGTCAAGTTCGATTAGGATCTATAAACTGACATAATTTTGCAGTCCTTGACTGATGCGTATGGACAGTTTATCAAGAACTACCATATGCATAAACTTCAGAATACCATGGCTGAGCTCATGAATATGCTGGTTACTACTGAGCTTTTAATGAAAAGTTCTAAAGGCTCAATACTTGCTGTGAGCAGACTTCTTTCAAGAGAAAGTCTTTTGAAAAGAAGAAGGGAAATCCAGATTTTTTGGATCAGGTTCGTTCAAATCTGATTGGATCGAGAGGCATATTTCAAAAATTTTTTCTTAGATCTAAATTAGATCTAACATTTTTGAAATCTAATTTTATGATCTGATAAATAAAAAAATTAAATTAAATTAAATCTAAATTAGTTTTACCTTGATATGGGTAATCCGATTACCCGTTGATGATCTGCTGATAGCCTGAGGTTCTGGATCTAGCCACGCAAGCGCCTGACCTCTACCGGTATCCACTCAGACTGGATCTAGAGATCTTCTCCTTCTTTATCATGTCTCTAAAAGTTAGATCTAGATCTGATTTGGAGGATCTTTGAAATTTCTTTTGAAGATCAGCAGTCATCTCTACAGCAGTGCTGCCTTCTTCCTTTCTCGTCAGCCTTTTCTAGCCTGAATCACACTAATTTGAAGCCCAACTATCCTTGGGCATGGAGACGAGAGAGATGGCCTGAAGGTGGCATGGAGAAGGGAGAGGGACAGCCTTGGGGCATGACTAGGAGAGGAGTCTCTGAAAAGTGGGTGCAGATAAGTCTTTATATAGACCCTGCTGCACCATGCAGTGCCACATAACCCCAGCCAATCACGTTGCTTCGTTCAATTAGAACTAAATCTGATTGGTGGGATGACATCACCTGATCCAATCAGATGAGAGCCCTACAGATTCATCCTAAGGTGGCGCCTAAGACTGGTCAAAGTCTATAGGTGAGGGTCTCCAAGTTTGAATCCAAGAAGCAACCTAGAGTCCCATCTGTATGGGACTCCAAGCATCCCTATCCATCGGCGCATGCCATCCTAGGCGTGCACCCCCTTCTTTCCAATTTTTAGGGAGGGGACAAGCCCCTATCTGCTCTCCAATAAGTGCATGACACATTGGCAGATGTCCATGGGTCAAAGGTCAATATTTGACCAAAGTAAAAGGACAAGAATTAGCAGGTGATGGAAAATGGCAGGTGTTGTCTTAAATTTATCTCATAAATTAAGATAATTCTTTTCTGACCTAGATAAGCTCCAGTCAGACTAGGTAAAGGTACTTGAGTGAGCACAAACTTATTTAGCTCAGTCGAGACAACTTTTAATGATAGAAAAAAGAGAATGTTAGGCTCAATCATATGCTAGCACGATTTTCTTGAACCTAATTGAATCTAGTTCAAATCAATTAAACTGGGTTAGTCTACTTGATGATATCTAGATCCAAACTCTTATTTGTGTGATCCAGTTAGATTCAGTTCTGTATGGTAATGGGATATGTCATGATCTCCATCATTAATATCATCGAAACTTATTTCGATGGATCAGAACTCTTCTGATTCAGACAACTAGAATGATCGATCATCTAAATCATTCTAATTGCTCCCAAAATCCACCAGTGACACATAGAAGTATATGGTGGCAACCCATCAAAACTAAAAATAAACCTCTCAGTGCATCTACTTGTGTGATTAAGTTCTTCTATCTTGAGCCCCAATCAAATTAGGGTTAAGGTGGACTCATCAAACCTTAATTTCTATCATATGATTTAATCATTCGATTCATATCCGATGTGAAAACCTTAATAGAAACTCTTTCTATTATTTCACTCTCTACCATGGCAATGGGCTTATGGACTTGATTCTCATGATCATCATAGGGCTGCTCCTCATCCACCGAGGTAGATAGATGCCATCTTGGTGCAATCTAATTCCTATAATGAACATACTATAGCCAACATACACCTCAGGATTCTGAATGGCTAGAAGATCAAGTCATGGTGTAGTCAAACTATAACACCCTCAAGGTAAACTACTGATGCACCTCAGGTTAAAGAATCAGACACACCACTGCAGCTTCGAGTCAGTCATCGACGAGAAGGTAGACTTCCTTATGACTACTGGAGGTGGTCACGCTTAGTGCCCTCTTTCTCCAACGAATATCTGTACTCTCGCTCTGGTATCTCTATACCATGGACTCAAGACTCATCTACTATAAAGAAGCAATTGTACACTAACCTTCCGTATCAATCACCATCCTCATGATGATCCTACAGTCAGGAGTATTTTATGAGTTAATAATGAAAATTCTTGTCTTAAATTTTCAACTCTTGAAAATAAGAATTATCATTACCATTAACTCAAGGGATACATCATAGACACTAAATACACATATGTGATAGAAAATAATCTATTTTATTATTTATAGTCAAAATTATAATTTTGCCCCTAGAAGTGTATTACAAGTGTCAGCCAATTCAGGCTTCTAGGGCACACATATTTAACAAACTCCCACTTGACCTAAAGTCAATTGGCTATAAATCTAAGTCCCATCTTGTCAAGGTGGGCTTCAATCTTCTACTGGCCCAACGGCTTTGTAAGCAGATCCACCGCATTGTCTACGGAGTTGACTCTCTTGACCTCGATGTAATCCTTCTCGAGGTAATCATGGATGAGGTGGTATCGCCACTCGATGTGCTTAGATTTCTAGTGAGATCTCAGCTCCTTAGCAAGGGCTATGGCACCATTATTGTCGTAGTACAGCGGAATGGCATCTGATGGCATTACTCTAATCTCTGCGGTAAACTTCTTGTACCAGAATGCCTTCTTTGTAGCTTCTGATGCAGCGATGTATTCTGCTTCCATGGTGGAATCTGCTATCACTGTCTGCTTGAAACTTTTTCAACTGACAGCTCCACCATTGCACAAAAATAGACTTTCAGATGTCGACTTTCGATCATCTACATCGGACATAAAATCTGAGTCTGTATACCCCTGGACTTGGAGTTCTCCATTAGCAAAGACCAACAACATATCCTTAGTTCTTCTGAAGTACTTAAGGATACATTTCATAGAAGTCTAGTGTTCTTCACCTGGATCTGACTGATATCTGCTCGTGACACTCACAGCATGGGCTATATCAGGTCGTGTGCATAACATGGCATACATAAGGCTCCCTATTGCTGAAGCATAAGGGATCTTGCTCATGCCTTCTATTTCCTCAAGTGTGCTAGGGCACATCTTCTTGAAAAGATGAATGCCATGCCTGAAGGATACTAAACCCCTCTTAGAGTTTTCCATACTAAACCTCTTTAGTACTTCCTCTATGTACATCTTCTATGAAAGTCTTAGCATCCTATTTGGTCTATCTCTATAGACCTTAATTTTTAGAATAAAGGATGCTTCTCCTAGGTCTTTCATGGAGAATTCTTTAGATAACCACATTTTAACTATGGTCAACATGGAAATATCATTTTCGATAAGGAGGATGTCATCCATGTACAATACGAGGAAGACAACAGCGCTCCCACTGACCTTTTTGAAGACACATGGCTCCTCCTCATTCTTTGATGAAACCAAACATTTTGATCACATCATTAAAATGAGTATTCCAGCTCCGAGATGCTTGCTTAAGTCCATATATGGACCTTTGCAGCTTGCAAACCTTGTGATCATCATCACTGGATGTGAAACCTAGCGGCTGTTCCATATAGATATCTTCCTCAAGATATCCATTTAAGAATGTCGTTTTTATGTCCATTTGCCATATTTCATAATCGAAATAGGCTGCAACAGCAAGCAATGTGCGGATGGATTTTAGCATAGCTACTGATGAAAAGGTATCCTGATAGTCAATGCCTTCGCATTGACTATAACCTTTTGCCACTAATCTAGCCTTGAATGTCTCTACATTTCCATCTGTACCAATCTTTCTCTTGTAGATCCATTTACACCTAATAGGTACTATACCTTCTGATGGATCTACTAAGGTCCAGACTTGGTTTGAGTGCATCGAGTCAATTTCTGACATTATTGCCTCTAACCATTTTTCGGAGTTAATATCTGATATCACCTTGTAATAGGTTTTGGGATCATCATCATGAACTCCATTACCTACGAGGAACATTTTCTCTACATCCTCTAAAACAATACCTAGGTACCTCTCAGGGGGATGAAAAATCCTTTTCGGTCTATGAGATGGAGGAGGTAGTGACTGGATTGGCTTAATCTGATTTAGTTTCATTTGATCCTTAGCTTGTTGCTCTTGTGAGACTTTCTCTTCGAGCTTAATCTGCTTTCCAATGCCGCTATCTTGAATAAACTATTTTTCAAGAAAGATGGCATGTCGACTCACAATCACATTGTGATCTTCTAGAATGTAGAAATAATATCCTAATGACTCTTTAGGATATCCTATGAATCGAGCTCTAAAGGACCTAAAGTCTAACTTGTCCGCTTGTTGTCTTTTGACATGAGCCGGACAACCCCAAATTCTGAGATGACTCAGACTTGGTTTCTTACCATGCCATATCTCATACGGTGTGGTAGGAACGGTTTTAGAAGGAATCCCTATTCAGTAAGTATATTGCAGTTAACAAACAGTATCCCCAAAGAAAATCAGGAAGGTCTGTGAAGCTCATCATGGATCGGACCATATCTAATAGGATCCGATTCTTCCATTCTGAAACTCCGTTGAGTTAAGGTGTTCCTGGTGGAGTCCATTGAGAGACTATGCCATTTTTTTTGAGATAGTCCAGGAATTTCCGACTAAGGTATTCACCTCCTCGATCTGATCGAAGAATCCTTAATGGGTTTTCCAAATTTGCTTTTCTACTTCATGTCTGAATTCTTTGAACTTTTCAAAAGCTTCAGACTTGTGTCTCATAAGATACACATACCCATACCTAGATAAATCATCGATAAAGATTATGAAGTAGACTAAAATTGCCTCTAGCCGGCACATCAAATGGGCCGCACACATCAGTATGTACTAGGGCAAGAAGATCCGTGGCCCTTTCCCCATGTCCTACAAAAGGGAGCTTAGTCATTTTGCCATGAAGACAGGATTCACAAATTGGATATGACTCAAAAGTCAATGGACTCAATAGCCCGATTTTCTCTAATTTGTTCACCCTATCTTCTGCTATATGACCTAATCTTAGGCGCCATAGATACCTATTGTTTGGACTATCCCTCGCTCATTTTGATTTTATGGCATTCACATTTTACTCAAAATTAAAAATAGATACATCAACATGTAACTGATAAAGATCGTTAATAAGAAAACCATTTGCAATTTTATTTCTTTCATAAAGAATGTTACAATGGTCCTTAAGAAAACTAATTACATAGCCTTCTAATGCAAGGCAAGAAACAGAAATCAAATTCCTACTTGCTGTAGGCACATAATAATAGTCTTTTAATACTAAGTCTAAACCAGATGGTAGTCAAAGAGGATATGTTTCCATGGCCATGGCAGCAACTCTTGCTCCATTTTTGATGCATAGGATCATCCCACCATCCCTCAGCCTCCTGCTATCCTCAAGACCCTGTATAGAAGTGCACAAGTGAGCACTAGAACTAGAGTCAAGCACCCAACTAGATGCAGAAGAAATTGTAAGGTTAGACTCAATAACGAGCATACCTCCAGAAGGACCCGCCTCCTTCTTCTTTAGGGTGGCCAGGTAAGTAGGACAATTTCGCTTCCAGTGGCCATCATTGTTGCAATGGAAACACTTTTCTTTGTCAGCGGCCTTCTTCTTCAGCTCTGCCTTTTTCTTCTTTCCTTCTTCCATCTTCAGCTTTTTCATAGAAAAAGACTTTCTCTTGGAAAAAGTCCATTCCATAGCAAATATTGAGCCTTTAGAACCTTTCATGGAAAGCTCAGCGGTAACCAGCATGTTCATAAGTTTGGCCAAGGAGTTTTAAGGTTTATGCATATAGTAGTTCATGATGAACTGCCTGTATACATCAGTCAAGGATTGCAGAATTATATCATTCTGCAAATTCAAGTCCAACCTCACTCCGAGCTTCTCAAGCTCTTTCTGCCCTTGATCATCATCAGACAATGATCTTGGACTGACTGTCCATCACGCATCTTAGCCTTAAATAGTAATTTAGTAACTTGATACTTGGCTGCGTAATTATGTTCACCAAACATCTCCTATAGGTGAGCCAACATTTGGCGAGCAGTCCTAATATCTTCATGTTGGTGCTGAAGTTCATCAGATATCGAGCCCAACATGTAGTATCTGGCCTTATTATCTTCGTCTATCCACTTATCCAGAGACGCTGTCTGCTTAGCGGATGGACGAGCTGGTAAGGTGGGAGGGTCCTGGTCTAATACATGAGTTAATTTCTCAGAACCCAAAATGATTTTGAAGTTTCGAAGCCAATCCTTGTAATTTGGTTTGGTCAGTCTATGGGTGTTTAGGATTCGTGCTAGTGGGTTGGATGCAGACATTTTTCTATAGAGAGTCAAAGTTTCTTGTTAGATATTGTAATTAAGACTTAACCAATTTATTTAAAAATTTTATTTTTAAATAAATTAGCTCCCACTATTTTCTTAGATCCCTACATTTCCTCTGTAGAGATGCGAAAATCTCCATGATGACTGATTTCTAGTGGGTGGTGCAATTCCACCGACTTACTCATCACCTCATCTATTAGTTATTGGTGATAGGTTAGCCAATGAGTGAATAACTCTTGTTCAATGATTCTCTAATCATGATGCACCCAATCTTGGTCTCTAATTCATGAATCTCACCATGTCCAGAATATTGATTCACTCTTTAGTTAAGTCAGACCCACCATTTGCACAGATTGGATTCCTAATTGAGTCTCTCATTGATCCAGAATGTTGAGCCCAATTCATCCTCCAGCTCATAGCATCCAATGCCTAATAGACATGGTTGCATCTTCTCGATGCAATTGAGCCACTATAACTAGTCGAGAACAATCAACCCTGGGAAGGGCCCGCACATCTATAATGGTGGAAGACCTTAGACTTAATCTTTTCTTAGGAAGATTTGATTTATATCTCATTAAACTAGACTTGACATAGTCATAACCATTATGACTAACCTAATGGCATGGGTTAGCTTGGATTATTGACCACCTCAGATCAGAATTGAGTCAACAAACATAGCCAGATAAGTGAGACCGATGGAAGGGATATGCCATAACTCAACAAGAATGCATTCGAGTCGAGTAGCTCCGAATTAAAAATCAATCAATCATATTTGCCAAACTTACCTTAGACACCAAATTGTTGAGCCAGAACCAATCAGGTTAGCCTACAATCCAGACTCTAACCACTGAGCCTAATTAGGTCTTAGCTTGATCGATCACTCACATGACTCAATCTTGACCTAGACTTAATCCGATTAGGCTGGTCAATTTAAGCATTATTGATCCCATCTAACCAACTCTTAATTCGGTTTGATCAACCACCAGACCTAATTAAGATATCCAAGCCTGAACCTAATTTTATGAACATGTCTTAGATCTAAAAATTCTCAATTTTAGACCTAATATATTTTATAATATTAATTCTTAATTAAGTTTAGGGTTCATAAACAAAATATGTAAATAAGATCCTAGGATTTCAGGATCTAGGGTTTTGCAGAAAGTAAGTTTTTAATTTCTGATTAAGGATGAACGTGCAGCACCCCTACACATCATAAGAACACCCCATCAAATGGAAGGAGAGGGTCTTTAAATCTTACTTTGTTCTTATGACCGGATGGCCAAGGGGAACGCCTTAATTAGAAATACAACTAATCTACAAAAACTAATTAAATCTAAGCATATATCTCATATAATAATTGATCTAATTAAAATATGTTTTGTATACATCATATCATGCATGTTTTTTAGATCTAAATTATCTCATAATCATCTAAAAAATTAAATTTAAATTTGATCTTATCAAATAAAATTTAATCTAGACCTATTTGTAGAACTATTCTACAACTAGTCTAAACATGCAACTATCATATCTCATATGAACAAATTAAATTTAATTTATTTTCTATTTTTAGATCTGATTATAATATTTATAAGATCAAAAAATAGTAAATAAATTGATCTAAAAATCATATTTAATCAAATAAAAATTATGATTATACTAGACTATACATAGAACAATTCTATTCTTAGTCTAGTTATGTATCTCATACATATTAGATCTAGATTAATTAATTTTAATTTTTTATTTTCTAATTTAAGATCTAATTATATCTCATGTGATATCTAAAATTATTAATTTATTAGATTAAATTAGATCTAAATAAATTTTATAAGAACCTGGCTTTGATACTAGTTGAAGGAAAATCCTAATTTTTTGGGTCAGGTTCATTCAAATCTGATTGGATCAAAAGGCATATTTTAAAAATCTTCTCTTAGATCCAAATTAGATCTAACATTTTTTAGATCTAATTTTATTATTTAATAAATAATAAAAATAAATTAAATTAAATCTAAATTAGTTTTACATTGATATGGGTAATCTGATTACCCATTGATGATCTACTGATAGCCTGAGATTCTGGATCTAGCCACGCAAGCGTCTGGCCTCTACTGGTATCCACTTAGGATGGATCGAGAGATCTTCTCCTTCTTTATCATATCTCCAAAAGTCAAATCTAGATCTAATTTGGAGGATCTTCGAAATTTCTTTCAAAGATCAGCAGTCATCTCTGCAGCGGTGCTGCCTTCTTCCTTTCTCGTCAGCCTTTTCTTGCCTGAATCGCACTAATCTGAAGCCCAACTATCCTTGGGCATGGAGAGGAGAGAGATGGCTTGAAGGTGGCATGGAGAAGGGAGAGGGATAGCCTTGGGCCATGGCTAGGAGAGGAGTCTCTGAAAAGTGGGTGCAGATAGGTCTTTATATAGACCCTGCTATGCCATGCAGTGCCACATAACTCCGACCAATCACGTTGCTTCATTCAATCAGATCTAAATCTGATTGATGGGATGACATCACTTGATCTAATCAGATGAGAGACCCATAAATTCATCCTAAGGTGGTGCCTAAGACTGGTCAAAGTCTATAGGTGAGGGTCACCTAATTTGAATCCAAGAAGCAACCTAGAGTCCCATCTGTATGGGACTCCAGGCGTCCCTATCCATAGGCGCATGCCATCCTAGGCATGCACCCCCTCCTTTCCAATTTTTAGAGAGGGGACAAGCCCCTATTTGCTCTCCAATAAGTGCATGACATATTGGCAGATGTCCAAGGGTCAAAGGTCAACATTTGACCAAAGTAAAAGGACAAGAATTAGTAGGTAACAGAAAATGGTAGGTGTTGTATTAAATTTATCTCATAAATTAAGACAATCCTTTTCTAACCTAGACAAGCTCCAATCAAACCAGGTAAAGCTATCTGAGTGAGCACAAACTCATTTGGCTAAGTCGAGACAACTTTTAATGATAGAAAAAGGAGAATGTTAGGCTCAATCGTGTGCTAGCACGTTTTCCTTGGACCTAATTGAATCTAATTCAAATCAATTGAATTGGGTTAGTCCAATTGATGATATTCAGATCTAAACCCTTGTTTGTGTGACCCAGTTAGGTTCAGTTTAGTATGGTAATGGGATATGTCGTGATCTCTATTATTAACATCATCGAAACTCCTTTCGATGGATCAGAACTCTTCTGATTCAGACAACTAGAATGATTGATCATCTAAATCATTCTAATTGCTCCCAAAATCCATCAGTGACACCTAGCAGCATATGGTGGCAATCCATCAAAATTAAAAATGAACCTCTCGGTCTAGCTACTTGTGTGATTAAGTTCTTCTATCTTGAGCCCCGATCAGATTAGGGTTAAGGTGACTCGTCAAACCCTAATTTCTATCATATGATTTAATCATTCGATTCAAGTCCGATGTGAAAACCTTAATAGAAACTCTTTCTATTATTTCACTCTCTTCCATGGCCATAGGCTTATGGACTTGATTCTCATGATCATCATAGGGCTGCTCCTCATCCACCGAGGTAGATAGATTCCATCTTGGTGCAATCCAATTCCTACAATGAACATGCTATAGCCAACATACACCTCAGGATTCAGAATGGCTAGGAGATCGCATCATGGTGTAGTCAAACTATAACACCCTCAAGGTGAACATCGATGCACCTCAGGTCAAAGAACAGGACACACCACTGCAGCTTTGAGTCAGTCATCAACGAGAATGTAGACTTCCTTATGACTACTTGAGGTGGTCACGCTCAGTACCCTCATTCTCTAACGAGTACTTATACTCTCGCTCTGGTGTCTCTACACCATAGACTCAAGACTCATCTACTATAAAGAAGCGATTGTACACTAACCTTCTGGATCAATCACCATCCTCATGATGATCCTACGATCAGGAGCATTTTATGAGTTAATAATGAAAATTCTTGTATAAAATTTTCAACTCTTGAAAATAAGAATATCATTACCATTAACTCAAGAGATGTATCATAGACACTAAATACACATATATGATAGAGAATAATCTATTTTATTATTTATAGTCAAAATTATAATTTTACTCCTAGAAGTGTATTACAAGTGTCAGTCAATTCTGGCTTCTAGGGCACACATATCTAACACTATCATATGCATAAACTTCAGAATACCTTGGCTGAGCTCATGAATATGATGGTTACTGCTGAGCTTTCAATGAAAAGTTCTAAAGGCTCAGTACTTACTACGAGCAGACTTCTTCCAAGAGAAAGTCTTTTGAAAAGAAGAAGTCCATGAAAAAGTAGAAGGTGAATGGTGGGAAGAAGAAGGCAGAGCCAAAGAAGAAAGTCGCTGACAAAGAAAAATATTTTCATTACAATACTGACGGCCATTGAAAGCGAAACTGCCCTCTTTACCTAGCCAGCCTGAAGAGCAAGAGGGAGGCAGGTCCTTCTGGAGGTATGCTCATTATAGAATCTAATCTTACGATTTCTTCTACATCCAATTAGATGCTTGACTCTGGTTCTAGTGCTCACTTGTGCACTTCTATGCAGGATCTTGAGGATAGCAGGAGGCTGAGGGCTGGTGAAATAATCCTACACGTCGGGAATGGAAAAAGAGTTACTGCTGTGGTCGTGGAAACCTATCCTCTACGATTATCATTAGGATTAGACTTAGTACTTAAGAACTATTTTTATGTACCTATAGCAAGCAAAAATTTAATTTCTATTTTATGTTTAGTATAGGAAGGCTATGTAATTAGTTTTCTTAAGGATCATTGTAATATTCTTTATGAGAAAAATAAAATTATAAGTGGTTTTCTTATAAATGGTCTCTATCAGTTACATATTGATGTTTATATTTTTAATATCGAGCAAAATATGAATACAATAAAATCAAAGCAACCTAAGGATAGTCTAAACGATAGGAATCTTTGGCACCTTAGGCTAGGTCATATAGCTGAAGATAGGATTAACAAATAAGAAAAACTTGGGCTATTGAGTTCATTGACTTTTGAGTCATATCCGATTTATGAATCGTGCCGTCATGGCAAAATGACCAAGCTTTCTTTTGTGGGACATGGGGAAAGGGCCACAGACCTGCTTGCCCTAATACATACTGATGTATGCGGCCCATTTGATGTGCCAGTCAAGGGCAATTACATCTACTTGATCACCTTTATTGATGATTTATCTCAGTATGGATATGTGTATTTGATGTGACCCAAGTCTGAAGCTTTTACAAAGTTTAAGAAATTTAGACTCAAAGTAGAAAAATAAACAAAAAAACTCATTAAGATTCTTCGATCAGATCGAGGAGACGAATACCTTAGTCAAAAAATTTTAGACTATCTTAAGGATAATGGCATAGTCTCATAATAGACTCCACCTGGAATGCCTCAACTCAATGAAATTTTAGAATGGAGAAATCAAACCCTATTAGATATGGTTCGATCCATGATGAGCTTCACAGACCTTCTTGAGTTTCTTTGAGAATATAGTCTATTGACTGCTATATATCTATTGAATAGGATTCCATCTAAAATCGTTCCTACCACACCGTATGATATATGACAAGGTAAGAAATCAAGTCTGAGTCATCTCAAAATTTGGGATTATCTGGCCCATGTCAAGAGACAACAAACGGATAAATTAGAGTCTAGATCCTTTAGAGCTCGATTTATTGGATATCCTAAAGAATCATTAGAATGTTTTTTCTATCTTTCGAATGATCATAATGTAATTGTGAGTCGACATGCCATCTTTTTTGAAAAATAGTTTACTCAAGATAATGGCATCGAAAGATAGATTAGGCTCGAGGAGAAAGTCTCTCAGGAGCCATGAGCCAAGGAACCTATGGAACCTAATCAGATTGAGCCAGTCTAATCACTACCTCATCCACCTCATAGATCAAAAAGAATTTTTCATCCCCCTGAAAGGTACTTAGGTACTATTTCAAAGGACATAGCAAAAATGTTCCTCATAGAAAAAGGGGTTCATGGTGATGATCCCAAAACCTATGATGAGGTGATATCATATATCAACTCTGAAAAATGGTTAGAGACAATGAAGTCAGAGATTGACTTAATGCGCTTGAACCAAGTCTGGACCTTGGTAGATCCATCTGAAGGTATAGTACCTATTGGGTGTAAATGAATCTTCAAGAGAAAGATTGATGCTGATGGAAATGTAGAGACATTCAAAGCAAGACTCATAGCAAAAGGATATAGTCAGTGCGAAGGCTTTGACTATCAGGATACTTTTTCGTCAGTAGCCATACTCAAATTTATCCGCATATTGCTTGCTGTTGTAGCCTATTTTGATTATAAAATATGGTAGATGGATATGAAAATAGCATTCTTAAATGGATATCTTGAGAAATGTATCTATATGGAATAGTCACTGGATTTTACATCCAGTGATACGATCATAAGGTCTGCTAGCTGCAAAGATCCATATATGGACTTAAGCATGCATCTCAAAGCTGGAATGCTCATTTCAATAATGTGATCAAATCATTTGGATTCATCAAGAACAAAGAGGAGCCCTGTGTTTTCAAAAAGATCAGTGGGAGCATTGTTGTCTTTCTCATACTGTACGTGGATGACATCCTTCTAATTGGGAATGATATTTTCATGTTGACTACAGTCAAAATATGGTTGTCTAAAGAATTCTCCTTGAAAGACCTAGAAGGGGCATCCTTTATTCTAGGAATTAAGGTCTATAGAGATAGACCAAATAGAATACTGGATCTCTCACAGAAGATGTACATAGAGGAGGTGCTAAAGAGGTTTTGCATGGAAAACTCTAAGAGGGGATTGGATTGGTGCCCTTCAGATATGACATTCATCTCTCCAACAAGATGTGTCCCAACACATCCAAGGAGATTGAATGCATGAGCAAGATCCCTTATACTTCAGCGATAGAAAGCCTCATGTATGCCATACTATGTACACGATCTGATATTGCCTATACTATGAGTGTCACGAGCAGATATCAAACGAATCCAGATGAAGAGCATTGGACTTTTGTGAAATGTATCCTTAAGTACTTGAGAAGAACAAAGGATATATTTCTAGTCTTTGGTAATAGAGAACTCTAGGTCCAGAGGTATACAGACTCGAATTTTATGTCCGATATAGATGATCGAAAGTCAACATCTGAAATTCTTTGTGTGCAATGGTGGTGCTGTCAGCTGGAAGAATTTCAAGCAGACTATGATAGCATATTCCACCAAGGAAGTAGAGTACATCACTACGTCGAAAGCTATAGAGGAGGCATTTTGGTATAAGAAGTTCACCGCAAAGCTTAGAGTGATGCCATCAGATGCCATCACTCTGTACTGCGACAACAATGGCGCCATAGCCCTAGCTAAGGAGCCAAGGTCTTATCAAAAATCTAAGCACATCATGCGGCGATCCACCTCATCCGCAATTATCTTGAGAAGGGATACATCGAGATCAAGAGAGTCAACACTACAGATAACGCAACTGACCAACTGACAAAGCCATTGAGCCAGCAGAAGATCGAAGCCCACCTTGAGAAGATGGGACAAAGATTTATAGCCAATTAGCATTAGACCAAGTGGGAGTTTGTTAGATGTGTGCCCTATAAGCCAGATTGGCTGTCACTTATAATACACTTCTAAGGATAATTTTATAATTTTAACTATAAATTAATAATTAAATTATTTTCTATCATAATGTGTATTTAAAAGTGTTTGTGATATATCTTTTGAGTTAATGGTAATGATAATTCATATTTTCAAGAGTTAAAAATTTAATACATAAATTTTCATAATTAACTCATAAACTGCTCTCGATCGTAGGATCATCATAAGGATAGTGATCGATTTAGAAGGTTGGTGTATGATTGCTTTCTTAGGATAGACGTATCTTGAGTCTATGGTGTGGAGACACTAGAGCAAGAGTATAAGTACTCCTTAGAGAATGAGGGCACTGAGCATGACCACCTCGAGTAGTCATAAGAAAGTCTACCTTTTCGTCGATAACTAACTCGATGCTGTAGTGGTGTGTCTAGTTCTTTGATCTGAGGTACAACAGTAGTTCACCTTGAGGGTGCTATAGTTTGACTATACTATAACTCGATCTTCTAGCCATTCAGGATCCTGAGGTGTATGTTGGCTATAGCATGTTTATTATAAAAATTAGATTGCACCAATAGGAGATCTATCTACCTCGATAAATGAGGAGTAGCCCTATGATAATCATGAAATTGAGTTCAAAAGCCCATAGCCATGGCAAAGTGAAGATGATAGAAAGAGTTTTTATTAAAATTTCACATTGGACTCGAATCGAATGATTAATTCATATGACGAACATTGGGTTTGATGAGTTCACCTTAACCCTAATCCTATCGGAGCTCAAGATAGAAGAATCCAATCACACAGGTAACTATATCGAGAGGTTCACTTGTAGTTCTGATGGGTTGCCACCATATACTGCTAGGTGTTACTGGTAGATTTTGAGAGCAATTAGGATGATTTTGATGATCAATCATTCTAATTATATGAATCAAAAAATTTCTAGTCCATCGAAAGGTATTTTGATGATGTCGATGATGGAGATCACGACATGTCTCGTTACCATATAGAATTGAACCTAACTGGATCATACAAATAAGGGATTGGATCTGGATGTCATCAATTGAGCTAAGCCAGTTTGATTGATTTGGATTAGATCTAATCAGGTTCAAGGTAATCATGCTAGCACATGATTGAGCCTGACTTTCTCCTTCTGAAATCTTTCTGATTCATCGCAACCAAGTAAAATTTGATTTGACTCATTCCTATATTTTGAATGGATTTATTTTTCATCTGACTAAAATAAGTCTAGGTCAGATTAATTATAGAAATTAAATCCATTCATAGTCAAATTGGACTACGATCAAAAGTTGACCTATTTGAGAGAATTGAGGATCACTTAATTAGATGCTTTTAAAAAATTTTATAGAAATTATTTTGATTATATTTTTGAATATGTGATAGAGAACAAATTATTCTTTGGGTGTACCAAATTTTATAATTTTTAGAGATGTCTAGATTGAGTTATGATAGAATTTAATTTGGATCAAACTCTTGAGGGAAGAGTCCTAGGTGCAGTGGACTCTTCCTTATCTAGTCATGCCAATACCTTTCTGAATCATTTTTGGCAAAAAAGATAGATGAAATCTGGTGGTTTTTTGTGGATAATAATTTTTAGAGTCCTAATAATAAAATAAATGAGTTATTTGGTAAAAAGGGACTCTAAGTAGGCATTGGACATAAAAGACTTTCTCACGTCAAAGTGCATTCAATGCAAGAAATAATTTTCCATGCCTAAAGTATGCCATCCCTAATATCCCACACCCCCTCTATCCTCTCTCTTCTTTTCTTCTACAAGCCTAAAAAGTTAGGCACAAATTTGAGAAGAAGGTCTAAGGTTTTTGGCACAATATTCAGGATCTACGCAACGGTATTCATGTGACCGATGGACTGCCTTTAGAAATAGTTTTAATGTTTCTTCGGATCAGATCTAGTTCTAATTTTTTGAGAAAAGGTTCATGAGGAGAAGACGTTCAGATCCTGCCAGAGTAGATACTAGTAGAGGCTAGGCACATGCGTGGCTCCTTCCAGAACCTCAAGAATCAACATGATCATTACAAAATAATTAGATTACCCAATCAGGTACTTTAAATTAAATCTAATTTAATTAATTTTTTTAATTTTTAATATTAGATCACCATGATTAAATCTGAGAACTCTTAGATTTGATCAAATTATTTAGAAATTTTTAAAAAAATCCTCCTCAGATCTGATCAGATCTACACGATCCTGCAGTGGAAAATAGTGTTTTTCCTTCATTAAAGGCCTTCTTCCTCCTTCGAAATCCATTCTGCCTAAGTCTTCTTCCTTCCCGGTTCCTTCTCGCATCCTCTCTACTCTTAGGTGCTCTTTTGCTTGATTTTCATCATGCTCACCATCTTCTCACCTTTCTCAGTCGACTTAGGTCAGCTTTCCAACCCTTCTCTTTGAGTATTCGCGCTTCTTAGATTTCTTGCTCTTTCAGTTATCTCTAAGGAGTCTCTATATTTCATTTTTCTTGATTTTTGAGGACATTTCTAAGGTTTATTTTGATTTATTTTGATCTATATGTCTTTCAAAACCTTCCAATCTATCGATTCGTGGAGCTCGTCCTGGCCAAACTTCTTAGACCCCGTTCCTCTAGCCGAAGTTAATCCTAGGAGTATGTCCCATCAGTCTTTTGCCCTAGATACTATTTCTTCTATCCTTAATCCAAATGATCTCTCCCTGATTAGAATATAGTACAGCATCCCACCAGAGTACGACCTTGAACTCCCCAGGTCAGGCAATCATGCTAGTTTGCCTCCAGTCAATCGATTTTGTCTGTATCTAGAAGCCTTGCGCGCCAAGCTTCGACTTCCACTTACATCTTTTGTTGTTGCACTTTTTCACTTTCTGAACATTTTTTTTGCTTCCATCATACCAAACTCCTTTTGGTTTGTAATTATCTTTCTTTCTCTTTGTCATCTAGCTGAAGTCCAGCCAAATGTCTCACTCTTTCAAAATTTTTACACCTTCAAATGTCATCCTTCCGTAAAGGACTGATGGTACTTCTCTCCCCAATTCCATAAGAAGGGATTACTGAAAGGTGCTCTTCTTACATTCATAACTGAAAGAAGAAGTACTTTTTCATCCAATGCCCGATCTTAATGCTTGACCTTCCTTCCTGGGACTTTCTTAGGGTGTCAGTCCATCGAGCCCCAAGTTTAGATGGAGCCAACCTCGAGTTTTCTAACAAGCTCAAGGCATACCGAGCTCCTCTCCTTCCCGACCTTCTGAAGGAGTAGATCTTATTCAACCTTGGCCTGAGTACTCTTAATCCTATTGGTATTAAATGTGTTTATATGCATGTATATAAATATATATACGAACTCTCATGAAGTTTCATATGTACCTTGGCTGACTATAGTTTTTTCTTTATTACAAAGATGGAAACTGATGCTGTGGAAAGGCTCACCAAGGGCCAGGAAGCGGGTAGCCCCAGGTGGAAGTTCGAAAAGGGCAAAGGTTGGTGGCCAAGGTCCCCACAACAGCTCCTGAAGTTGTTTCGAGCACCAAGGTCCCTTCAATTACCGAGGGTAGCATCGGAGGTGTGGGCTCTCAACCTCATTCATCCTCGAGCCTTCTCATAGGAGGATTGGTGTCGGAGCCCCCCATTGAGAGGGAAAGAGGGGATGGAGATGACTAGAAGAAGAAGAAGGCCCTATCATGAAGGTGGCACATAAGGCTCATCCGGGCGGATCAGGCATTAGTGATGGCGATGATCCGACGGTGGATCCCTTCAACAATCCAAACATCATTCAGGATTTGATCGACAAGTTTGCCCTACTAGGAGAGGTCGACTGCCTAGTCGACCTCGACTGCACGCAATTCGTTTGGGAGTTTCTCAAAATTTTTCTCAAGATAATCATCTTGCTGTATTTCTTTTTCATTTTTTCTCCATTCTTTTCTTTATCTTACTGTGACTCGTCCATCGCAGTCGGGCCACCACATACTTATCCACCTCAAGAAAGAAAATTGCCAGGAGGTGGAAGCGCTGAAGGTCCAAGGGGACCTTCAAGCCGAGATCAATTGCCTTCAGGGGAAGGTCGTCGAGGCTGAGCACCTCGTAAAGGAGAAAGCAGCAAAAAATGAGAATCTTCAGGGAGTGCTTCAGAAGGAGGAGCTCATCTCGATTGGGCTCAAGGTCGCACTGGCCCTGGAGGAGGAGAAAAAGAAGGTGGCTGAGATCAAGGTCGCCGAGCTAGAAGTTAAAATGTCAAAGTCTATTTTAGAGGCAACAACCCAAGCCATGGAGGAGTTCAAGGCCTCCTCCGAAATGAAAGACTTAAATATTGCATTCAGCCAGGAGGCATTCATAAAAGGCTTCAAGCTTTATGAAGGCAGGGTGGTCTGAAAGTTTTTTGAGCTTGATCTCAGCTTTCTTGAAGAGGAGCCCAATGAGGAAATGGGGTCGTCCAGTGCTACAACCGACCCCTCCCCCACCAAAGTGGTCTTCAAATCCTCCAAGCCTTCTGTCGAGGTGCCCAAGCCCATGCAGGAGCCTAAGGTTGTCTCTGAAGCTCTAGTTGAACCCATTCCCGAGCCCATGGCCACCCTAAGAGTGCCAAGCTCCTTTATTGCTTCTCCTCTCAAGGTCGGAGGTCTTTAGTAGTTGTATTTTCTTTCTTGCTTTGTCCTATACTCAAAAAAATTTTAATCAATGGAAGTAGAACTTCTTGGAGTGCTTTTCATGCATTGGATGTAGTCCTCCATTGATGCAGAGCTGCTATCTCAAGGAATTTCTTTAAAATCAATAGTTAGAAATTTGAAGAAGAAAGTTCACCACTTGAGAAAGAAATTAAAAAAGGCTGAAGATGAACTTCAAAAGTCTTGGAAGAATGCATCAGAGGCGACAATCGTGGTTACCCACCTTCGTAAGCTGTATATGAAAGATTCCATGACCTTCGCCATCAAGAAGGGCAGCTTTGAGAAAGAGTTAGCAGAGCTCAAGGTTTTGGATGTCATAAGTCTTGGGCATTAACAGCGAAGGTCGGCTCCCTCAAAGTCAAACTCCAGGTGATGAAGGAGAAGATTCAATTATTAGAGGAGAGTTTACCATGGTCTTCTGATAAGGTGCGATATGAGTGGGATTAGTCAAAAAAGTTTTCCATGCTTCAGAAGCCGCTGCATGATGTCGAGCTCACATATGATACCTATCAGCTAGGTTAAAGTGAGAGGATATCCAAGCTTGAGCACAAGCTTTATGCTGCTAACAGCAAGGTGGCTCGGCTCCAAAAATAACTTGATGACAGTCACCAATCCAATGCGAGCAGGGGATCAAAGCAAGTTGCCACATTGACGAGGACTCTGGGCAAGCTCTTGAAAGCAATTGGGAGGAAGAAGATCGAGGTTCAACGACTGAAGATCCAGCTGTCGTGCGAGCAGCAAGCCATTAAGGATTTTGAGGCTGAGTCTGAAGTTCTGAGAAAGCAGTAGCGAGATCTTGAAGGCAAGTTCGAACACATCAATAGAATGTATATAGATGGCTTATATAAAAAGAGAGCTTGAGGGGGAGATTCTTAGACTAAAGCAAGCCTTGGCAATGGCTGGGGCTGCCAGCCCAAAATCTGAGTCTAATCCATCTTAGGACTTCGGCTTCTTTTTTTTTTCTTTCTTTTCATGTAATTGATCTTGCCGACCTTTATCTCACTTGTAATGGAATTATATTTTCATGTAATCGATTGCACCGATCTTTATTTTGCTTGAAATGAACTTAAAATTTGCAATAAAATGGTATCCTTTTCGTTATTGTCTTACATGGATTTGATGCTGGTTAATGGCATCGCTTTCTTCATCTCATTTTTCTAAGCTTTGTTTTCTAACAAGATGCTTGTTATGGATACCAAGCTGGGGTCCCTTCCGCGAACTAGGGTAGGGTTCCTCCTTTCGTATTTGACATAGCCATAGGGGGGACACATATAAGGATCACCGGTATGGCTTTTCCCTTTTCTTCATTTTAGATTAATGAGGTCTTGGTCTTCCTCATGTTAAGATGAGGTTCTTTTTTGTTCCTTGCATGTTCGTAGGGGTACGTCAGGACCGTTGATGAGGTCTCTCCCCTCATCTCATCTTAGTTTAATAAGGCCTTCTGCTTTGCTCATATGAGGATGAGGTTCTCCTTCTGTTCCTAATATGGCTATAGGGTTGCATTAGGGCTATTGGAGGGGCCTCTCCTCTAATCTTTTCTAAGATTAATAAGATCTTCGCTTTGCTCATGTTAGGACGAGATTCTCCTCCTATTCCTAACAGGGCTTTAGGAGCATATTTGGACCGCTAGAAGGGCCTCTTCCCTCATCTCGTCTTAGATTAACGAGGCCTTCGACTTTGCTCATGTTAGGATGAGATTCTTCTCCTATTTCTAACATGGCTATAGAGGCACATTAGGGCCATTGGAAGGGCCTCTCTCCTCATTTCATCTTAGATTAACGAGGCCTTCGACTTTGCTCATGTTAAGATGAGGTTCTCCTATTCCTAATGTGGTTGTAGGGATACATTAGAGCTGCTAAAAGGGCCTCTCTCCTCATCTCATCTTAGATTAATGAGGCCTTTAGCTTTGCTCATGTTAGGATGAGGTTCTCCTCCTGTTCCTAACATGGTTGTAGGGGCACATTAGGGCCGCTGGAAGGACCTCTCTCCTCATCTCATCTTAGATTAACGAGGCCTTCAACTTTGCTTATGTTAGGACAAGGTTCTTCTTCTGTTCTTCACGTGGCTGTCTTCGTTGCATGGTTAAGTTTGGAAAGTTATTTTCCACCATTATAGATTTGTAACAAGGATCGAAGTGTTAAAGTAGAAAAATTTTATTGCAACCAAGTCATTGATAATACATCCATAGGTTTTTCGAGTTCTACAATTGCGATAGATCAGCTCCTCCGAGCTCCTTTAGGTAATAAGTCCCAGGTTGGACAACTTTCTTAATCTTGTAGGATCCTTCCCAATTTGAGACAAGCTTCCCCTAATTTTGAGGCTGAGAAACTACTGCTCGCTGAAGCACTAAGTCATCCACACTGAATACTTTATCTTTGACTTTGGAGTTGTAGTATCGAGCCATTCTTCGCCTGTAGTAGCCATCCGAACTTGGGCCTCCTCTCATTTTTTCTCCAACAGGTCGAGATTAGCTCTTGTTGCCCAGAGGTAGCAATCCAAGAGGGGGATTGGGTTCTTATAAAATTTTAACCAAATTTACTTTCTAAATAGGTATGTGCTTTGATTTTAGTTTAAGTAGTGTGGGTCAAATGTAAATAATATAAGCAGCAGTAATTTTAGGATATATAAATGCTATGAAGAAATTTGAAAGTTAATCTAAGCAAATAATAAAACAAGTAAAGTAAGAATTAAAAATATAATACAAACATATAAGATTTTATAGTGGTTCGAAGCAATCCACTCCTACATCCACTTTTCAAGCTTTTCTTGAGACTTTCACTATGATCTACTCTTGATTATAGTGTGTTTATTTTTTCAGGCTCACAAACAAAGCTAGATGGTTTTCATAGGAGCACCAACCAAAACCTTACACGAATAGTGTACCGGAATCACTATTAACCCAGTCGATTTTTCAGGCTCACCAACGAAAACCTACAATGTCCAATTTTGGGCTTGGACGGGCCTAATCCCCAAGTTTCTTTCTCCAAAGAAACTTGAAAAGAAACAAAAATACAATATAAGAATTTCAGCATAAAAGTAAAAAATAAAGTTGAAACTCTTTGAGCATAAAGAAGAGGTTGAATAATTGGCTCTTTTGAAGCTTGGAAACTCTTCTTGAAGGCTTGAGAGGATGCTTGAGAAGTTGTAGAAGATAGCTCTTGAATGCCCTTCGAAATCACTACAAAATCTCTCTCTTTTCTCTTTTATTGATGTACACTAGAATCCCTTAAGTTTGGAAAATGATTTCTCTCTCTAAATCTCTTAATCCTCTTTTTCAATTGATTCTCCACCTTTAAATACCTTTGAAGATGGTTGGAGAGAGATTTTTAGCTATTGGAAGTATTGAAATAGCCGTTGGGAGTGAAAACTAGCCATTGGAAAGCTTGTAGAAAATTCCCGTTGAAGGCTGTCACGAATTTGGAGAGCTCTCGAGAATTTTTGAGAGCTTTCAATCTCAGAACATAGAAATGAGGTTTTCATTTTCTAAAATGGAGAGATCTCACCCAGTATTGGAGAGGTCTCGAGCCTGTGCCAGGGCAATGTGCAAAAGTGCCAAATAGCTTGGAGAAGCCTCCAAATTTTCAGGAGAGGTTTCCAAATTTTTAGGAGAGGTTTCTAAAAATTTTTGCTTCATTTTTATTCAATGTTTGACCTTCCAAACTTAAATTTCTTAGCCCCAAACTCTGCTAAACAAGATTGCTTCCTTCAATTTTAATTTCTCTTCTTCCAATCATACTTTCTTCATACCAAGCCATCCAAATATGTGTGAATTTGATACTTTAAGTATTTTGGCATGGCATCTTGGGAAGATTTGTTCTTGAGATAAATTCTTCATTTTGGATACTTGAAAAATCTTACATACATTCTTGAGATACATGATTAGATGTATAATAAACTCAAGATTTGGCAATCATCAAAATCAATCATGAGATCAACAATCTTCTCCTTTTTGATGATGGCAAAACTTTGAGTATATATTAAAGAAACTGATGTGAATTAAGATAAGAATAATAAATTAAACTTCATGAAAGAATTCTTAATAAGTCTTTAATTTATTGCACATTATTAGTATATACATATTTCATTTGCTCAACATACTTCTCCTTTTTGACAACATCAAAAAGCTCATGGGAAGAAACAAGAAGTCATCAAAATCAACATCAAAGCATTAAATTAAAAGATGTATTAAATTTATAAAATTAATTTAAATGAATCATCTCTCTTTTAAAAATTTATCCTTTGACTCAAAATAAGTTTCAAATATTTATTTTACTTTTAAAAATTAGTTTGAATTTAAATATCATATGTTTTCCCTTTTTGAATGAATATACTCTTTAATCAGATTTTTAAATTTAATTTAACTCCAACTGATTTTTCAAAAATAAAATATAGCAATTAAATCAAGCATATCAAATTAAATAAATATGATAAAGCTCAATCTAAGAAGTTCATAAATTAATTGATTGAGAGCTTATGATCAAAATCTTCAATCAAATTAAGATGAAAGGCATTTCTCTTCTTATTTTGAAGATACTAAGAAATCATTTTTATTTTAATGTTTCAATAACATTATCTCCCCCTATTTTTCATAATTTTGGCTCAATTTTTTTAGCTTACAAGTTTTCTTTACCCTTTTTTAAATCAAGCATATTTAATATGAATTTAACTACTAAATTCAAATTTTCTAAATTTGAAAGATATTTTTAATTTCAAAGCTCTTTCCAAATAATTGATCATTTCTTCTTTAATAATTTCTCTCCCTTACTTTAGCAAATAATGTTATTTTAAAATTAAATAAAATTTAAAAGTACAAATATTAATTGAGTAAAATAAGCATTAACTAAATAAAATATTCACTCACTTGAGTTTAGAAAAATATATGAGATTCTTTGAATTTGTCTCAAGAGATATCATATCAAGAGTATATCAACATAAAATAGATTTGAGACAATATATCCAATTCTTTTATCCAAAAATAATACAATAAAATTTAAGGCAAGAATGATACCAATGATACTAAGAGTGAAAATTTTCTTAGGAAGAAACTTCTTGATACCAATTAAACTAAAATTAAAACTAGATCATAATTTTTATTATAGTTTAATATCACTTAAAGGTTAATTTGCTTGTTCAGCTTAATACCAATGATTTTAGTTATGAATTGAATATTTTATTTTCAAGTACTTAGATCATGCAATTTTTTAGGATATTTCAATATTTAAGCATCTTATGGAGGATTGTCAAACTTAGTTTCTCTTGTAGGTTTGACAATTAAAATATTTATACCCAATTGATCATCTTTCAAATTAAAATCATCAATTATAAAATTGATATGGGAAGGCTTAAAATACCATGCTGAATTTTTAAGATAAATTAATTTTATGTTGATTCAAAACATGATACCTATAGAAAAGCAAATTGATTTAGAAATCAAAGTATTTAAATTATTTCAAGCATCAAAATCAATCAATCATTCTAATCTCATCGAAACATAGAGAGTATTTCAAGCAAGTAAATATGATATGAAACTATATAAATAGATTATTAGAATCAATAGTGTTGGTGCAGAATTTGATTGACGTCAGATCAAATTGGAGTGGAAGAGGATGAGATTGCCGTCGGTAACCTGAAAAATAAAGTTCCATCCGGAGTCGGTGGGGGTAGCTCCGGCAAGACCCTCCAACGGTCTAGTTAGCTCTAGGCAACAGAAATGAAGTGCTCAGTATGGAGTTCGGCAGAGTTTCGAGGAGGAGAGAAGAATTTTTAGAACCTGACGTAAGCGTATCTGGAGGGTCCTTTTTATAAGCAGAGCTTATTGTAACTACCTTGATTAATGACTGTCGTAACCGTCCTGATCAATGCCGATCGTTATTGACTTGATAAATATCGATCATTATTGACTTGATAAATGTCGATCGTTATTGTCGTTGTAAATGACAATCATTATTATTGTGTAACCGTTCAGTAGTGGAATTGCCTGTAGGAATCCGTCAATAGTCTGTAAAGAGTTCAGCTCCATAGAAGCTCGACTGCTGGAGGAGTCCGCAAGGAGTTTAACTTTCGTAGAAGCCCGACCATTGGAGGAGTCCGTAAGAAGTCTGGCTCCCGTAGAAGCCCGATCGCTGGAGGAGTCCGTAGGGAGTTTGACTTTCGTAGAAGCCCAACCACTGGAGGAGTCCGCAAGGAGTCCAGCTTTCGTAGAAGCCCAGCCGCTGGAGGAGTCCACAAGGGGTTCGTCCGCTAGGATCTTAAAAGAGCTCGGCCACTGAGGAGTTTGGCCAAGACCCATTCGTTAAAGCTCTTTTGTGGCTCCCTGTTGCATTAGGCTAAGCATCAAATCGGACTTTGATAGGAGCAGGGTTTATCCCCAACAATAGTCCTCCCACTCCTGAGTTCAAAATTCAAAGAAAGAAAGTGCAGAAAGATGACTGCCGATGTCCTCTTCTGGGTTCCATGCTAGTTCAGGTCGAACCTCAGGGGAGATCCCATTTTCAGCCAAAGTTGAAGTAGATCTCATCTCCTATAGTTGAGGTTAATATGGGTGCTTGGAGGAGGTTTGATCTCTAGCCGAGATTGATGTGGTCGCTTGGGAGAGATCTTATCTCTCACCGAGGTTGCCTCAGGAGAGATCTTATCTCCTACTTTCAAGATTAAAGGTCTTTGACCTGCTCGTGTTAGGATGAGGTTCGACTTTGCTCGCATTAGGACAAAGTTCTCCTCCTATTCCTAACGGGCTGTGGGGGCACATAAAGGCCGTTGTTAGGGCCTCTCCCTCCATCTCGTCTAAAGTGAACGACGCCTTCGACCTTGCTCACATTAGGATGAGGTTCTCATCCTATTCCTAATGGGCTGTGTGGGCACATAAGGGCTGATGTTAGGGCCTCTTCCTCCATCTCATCTAAGGTGAATGAGACCTTCAACTTTGCTCATGTTAGGACGAGAAAGGAGGGTCTGCACAGATGTTATCGTGGTTACCTGGGGTAGCATGGTAGAGCTCTTCAATTCATTGATCCATTTCTTAGAGTTTTTGATCGAGGGCCTGATCTCGATCGTGGGTCTCGGAGGATTTTCGATTGTAGATGGAGAAGGTCTCTTCTGGAGAAGAGTCATGATCGGAATAGAGGCTCTTCGCTCTCTATTTCTCTTTTCTAGAGGCGATGGGTCTGCTAACCTAGGTATACCTCCTTGGGACTAGTTCTTGACATCCCAACAGGAGGTTCTCCGAACGAACAGCCGTCGAAGGCTATTGCATGGCCTACACCATCTCAATAAGGCCTCTAACCTATTGGACCAGCAGGTTGAACTATTCTGATTCCACCATGACTGCCAGAGGCTTTGAGATGTTGGAGATGAAATAGGAACTTGTAGATCTGGATGAGATCTGGCCACAGAGGTAGTTGACCATCGAATCGAAGCTTTCCTAGGAGGCATCTTCCCACGAATAGTTGAAGAAGAGAGGCTTTGAAGGAGAAGAAGAACTTTTACTGAATACTCCTTTAAGAATAAGGGATCAAGGGGTCCCTTCCTCTAGCTCCAATTCTATTGGTGAGAAATCTAGTTGATGCCAGAATCGATACGAGAGTTGGAGAGGATGAGGTCGTCGCTGGTGACCTGCAAAATGAGTCTTGCCCAGAGTTAGCGGTGGTGGCTTCGGCAAGACCCTGCAATGATCAAGTCAGCTATTTTGATCAACAAAAATGAAGTACTCAAAGAAATTTTGGTAGAGTTTGAGAAGAAGAATGAGATTTTAAGAAAGAAAGTATATCTGAAGGATCACTTAAATAGGCAGAGCTTGTAACAAACTGATAGTGACAGCCGCAACCACCTGGTAGTGGGTTGTTCGGGGCCACGTGAAGTTTGTTATAAAGGGTAGTGTTTGTTCTCGTGACGTGCCAACTTGTTGGGATCTGATAGCTGAAGTTTGGATAGGATAACTGCAGGCAATGAAGAGTTCCTAGTTATTATTACTCCAAGGGAGCTCGGAGGTTATCGAGGTTGACCGTATGTAGGTTGTTGCTTGCTATATCGAGGGCATGCATTGAGGTCCTTTTCGGCTACTAGAAGGGATCTGGATGGAATTCTGCTAGGAGTATCTAAGAGAAGCTCGATTGAGCAGAGAACTTTAGACAACTAAAAGGAGAAGTTTGGAAGGAGTTCGACTGTAGGTGAAGTTCGAAAGGAGTTCAATTGGTGGAAAAATCCAACTAAAGGAGATGTTTAGGATGAGTTTAATTGGTGGAGAAGTCTGAAAGAAGTTTGATTGGTGGAGAAGTCTGGCAGGATGAAAAGTTTGAGAGGAGTTCAACTGCAAAAAAAGTTTGGAAGGAGTTTGACTGGAGAAAAAATCTGACTAAAGGAGAAGTTCGAAAGGAGTTTGACTATAGAAAAAGTCCAAAAGAAGTTCAACTGGAAGAGAAGTTCGACTGGAGGAGAAGTTCGAAAGGAGTTCAACTATAAGAGAAGTCCAAAAGTCTAGGAGGAGTTCGACTGTAGGAGAAGTTTGGAAGGAGTTCGACTAGCGAAAACGTCTAACTAGAGAAGAAGTTTGAGAGGAGTTCGACTATAGGAGAAGTCCGAAAGGAGTTCAACTGGTAGAGAAGTTTGGTTAGAGGAGAAGTTCGGGAGGAGTTTGACTATAGGAGAAGTTCGGAAGGAGTTTGACTAGCGGAGAAGTCTGAAAGAAGCTCGACTAGCGGAGAGGTCCAGCTAAAGAAGAAGTTCAGAAGGAGTTTGACCAGCCCCCAAGCTGGCCAAGCTAGACTGCCCAGAAGGATGCTCTCACTGTTCAAGCTTATCCAAAGGGGATTCAATGATAGGAGGGTGGCCAGGATCGTTCTGAGACTAGACATTTAGCTAAACTTTGATGAGAGTGGATTTATCCCCAATAGTTTGATCATTAATTTCATTGATAATCTATCCATATAATTTCATATCGTATTTACTTACTTAAAATACTCTTTATGTTTTGATGAGATTAGAATGATTGATTGATTTTGATGCTTGAAATGATTTGAATACTTTGATTTTTAAATCAACATATTTTTCTATAAGTATCATGTTTTGAATCAATATGAAATTAATTTATCTTAAAAAATTCAGCATGATATTTCAAGCCTCCCCATATCAATTTTATAATTGATAAATTTAATTCAAAAGATGATTAATTGGGTATGAATATTTTCAATTGTCAAACCCATAAGAAAAATAAATTTTTGGCATTCCCCCATAAGATGCTTAAATATCAAAATATCCAAAAAAATTGCATGATCTAAGTACCTAAAAATAAGACTTTCAATTATAAAAATCAAGTGCTTGATATGTTGATATGTATTGTATCTTAGGTTAACCCCTAAGAATTTCAAAACTCCCTAGATGAACTAAATCCTATAGAACTATTATCTAGATCCTCCTTGATTTGATTATACTTAATCTCTTTGATTATCATAATCCAAATTGATTGATTTTTGATCCCCCATATTGACTTGGATATCTTTCTTGATTATTGATTTGATTGATTTTTTTTTAAAAAAGAAAATTTATTAATGAACATTCATACCTTGTTTCGATTGAATGATTTTGAAAATTGAATTTGAGTAATGATCTTCTTGAATCTTTTGAAGTTGATATCTAACAAAATATTTTAAGAAAGCTATCATTTATCTTTAAAACTAAATATTTAATGAGGACTTCAGTTTTAAGTAATTGGTATCACTAATTGCCATGTATTTGATTGATTTATCTTTTGACAAAAAAAGAAGAATGTCTTTATTTTAAATCTAGTTTTATATAGCTATATCTTTTGATATAATATCATTTGAGATAAATTCAAAAATTTATAATTTTTCAAAAACTATATTTGCTTGATATTTCTTAAGAAAAGAAAGAGATGATATTTTGAGGAATAACTTAAAATCTCTTTATGGTGTACCTTGACTGATTTGCTAATATCAATTCAAATTGATTTATCTGAATCATTTTATCTTTATCAGTTCAAAACTAAATTTATTGGCATCAAGCTGAACTTGTAAATTAATCTATAAATGGCATTGGACTATTAAGAAAATCATAATTTGGTCTAAATTTACTTTAATTGGTATCAACAAGTTTTTTCTTAAGAAAATTTTCACTCTTGGTGTCATTAGTATCATTCTTGCCCTGCATTTTATTGTAATATTTTTAGCAAAAGAATTGAATATAATGTCTTAAATCCATTTCTCATTGATATACTCTTGATGTGATACCATTTGAGACAAATTCAAAGAATTTCATATATTTTTTAAACTTAATTAAGTAATATTTCTTATGATAAGAAAAATCTACATTTAAATAGAAATATTTTTTAATTACTTGTCATACTCTTTCGATCTTCTTGATGTTTGTTTTTATTATATACATCCTTTTGTAAACATCCTTTGAATTTAATAAAAAATAATTTTTTTTTTAAAAAACTTGCTTTCTTCTTAAGTGAATGCTATGTTTAATTGATATTTGAATTCATTAATGCTTAGTTCACTCAATTCATGCTTATACCTTTAAATTTTATTTAATTTTAAAATAACTTTATTTGCAAAAGTAAGAGGGAGAACTTATTAAAGAAAAAATGATCAATTAATTGAAAAGAGCTTTGAAATTGAAAATGTCTTTCAAATTTAGAAAATCTGAATTTAATATTTAAATTCATGTTAAATATGCTTGATTTAAAAGAAAAAAGAAGAGAAAAGTTGAAAAGTAAAATAATCTAGCTATAATTATAAAAAATAGAGAGAGATAATATTATTAAAATATTAAAAAAAAAATGAATTCTTGGTACCTTCAAAATAAAGGGAGGTGATTTCTTCGATTTGACTTCATAAATTTAATACATCTCTATATTTAATACCTTGTTGTTGATTTTGATGATTTTTCTTGTTTTTTTCCATTAGATTTTTGATGCTGTCAAAAAGAAAGAGAAGTTTGTTGAGTATATGCTTGAAAGATTGATGCTTAAGAAATTTAAAGTTTTGATGTTTTAAAGATTAATTGAGAACATTTATGAAATGTTTATTCATGTGCTTAATTTATACTGCATGATATATTTTAGTAACATACATAAAAACACAATATTTGCTTTTATTGTGCATATACTCAAGATTTTGTCATCATCAAAAAGGAGGAGATTGTTGACCCTGAGATTGATTTTGATGATTCTAAAATATTGAGTATATCATGTATTTAACCATGTATTTCATGAGCGGATTTAGGTCTTTTCAGATATTTAAATTGAAGAATCATTTCAAGAAAAGATCTATACCAATTCACCAAGTCAAGATCAGAAGAAAGAGGGCTCTTTGTCTAAAACAAGAAAGTTATAAAGTGGAATTCAAATAAAAATCAAATCCTTTTGATTAGTAGCAAAAATTTCTCAAAATAGTCTTAGAGCAATTTTCGAGATGTCTTAAAATTTTTTCGAGAGCTCTCGTATGGACTGGCACACCCAAACAAGCTTCTAGCACATTTTCAAGAGGTCTCGAGTTAATCTTGAGAGATCTCGGTCTCAGAAGGTAAAAACTTAATTTCTATGCTTTAAGAGTGAGAGGCGTCGTAGAATTCTTGAGAGCTCTCATGGTCCCAGCAAGATATCTCATTCAGAACCGAGAGCTCTTGGTGTCATGCGATTCATTTTTCTCAAAAAGTTATTTTTTGAATGACTGAGAGTGAGAAGTCTCTTGGCCAAATTAAGAGGTCTCGAAATTGGGGGAGATGTCTTATGAAAATTTGAGAGGTCTCGATTTGCACGGACAGCCTTCAACGAATAGTTTTGCAATGGCTATTTTTCAATCCCAACGGCTATTTTAGAGCTTCCAATGGCTAAAACTCTCCCTCCAACCATCTCCAAAGTTATTTAATGGAGAATCAATTGGAAAAGATTATTAAGGAATTTAAAAGAGAATTTTTTTTATTTTTGATGAGGAACATTGAATATCCAGAGAAAAGAGAAAAGAGAGAAAAATTATGCATAGATTTTAGCAAGCATTCAAAGCAATCTTCTCCAACATCTTCCACATCCTCTCAAACATAATTTGAAAAAAAGCCAAGCTTCAATCAAGCACATCATCAGCTTCTTCATTAGGATTTAAAAGAGCTTTAACTCTATTTTTTATTTTATAGTAAAATCTTTATTTATAATTTTGATTTCTTTACAAGTTTTTTTGGGGAAAAGAAACTTAGGAATTAGGCTCGTCTAAGCCTAAAATTGGACATTGTAGGTTTTGGTTGGTGAGCTCGAAATATCAACTGAGTTAATAGTGATCCTGAAAAATTATTAGTATAAGATTTTAGTTGGTGCTCCTAGAAAAATCAACTGGATTTGTTTGTGAGCCCGAGAAAACAAACATACTATAATCAAGGATGGGTTATAGTAGAAATCCCAAGAAAAGCTTGGAGAGTGGACGTAGGTGTAGGTTGCATCAAATCACTATAAAATCTTGTGCATTTGTTTTGTCATTTTGCCTTTCTTGCTTACTTTATTTTACATATTTGCATTGTGTAGTTGCTTTTAATTTTGCTGCTACACATTGCTTAATCTCTATAAACACTCAAGTTCTTTTTCATTAGAAGCACATATTTATTTAGAAAGTAAATTTGGATAAAATTTTTAAAAGAACCCAATTCACCCCTCCCCTCTTGGGTTGCTACTGCTGGGCAATAATAAACATTGCCATCCTTGGTAACAACGTATCATTTGATCGTGAATAATTTTAAGAACTAAATGATAAATCTTTCTTTGTCGATTCTAAATAGTTCTAAGAACTTCATCAAAATAGATAGGAGTTCACTAAAAGATGAAAATTTATGATAAAAAAATTAGAATAACTTTTATTCAATTAATAATTCATATATAATTATATAAAATAGCTCAATCGTCAATAGGTTGATGATTAGCTTTGGGATACTATTTTCTACAAAAACATTGGAGCATAATACTAACACTAACAATCTTCAAGTTTGTCAAAGATTATTTTTTGTAGTAGAAGAAGAAAAAGCATCGACTCAAGAAGCTTCATCTCAAAAGATCTGAGCTGACCCGCCTTTAATTCAAGCTAGTCCTGGCACGACAAGCACTTAACTCTTTGGCTTGGCATGCAGTCGAGCCGACTCAATTTGGATCCGAGCCGACTATCTCAGAGTGGCAGAAGATTAGTTTTAAAGTTTTGCTACTTGAGCCACCTCAAAGCTCCAATCGAGCCGGCTATCTCAGGTCAATAGAAACAAGGTTTTTGAAGTCTGCCATCCGAGCCAGCTTGATGTCCAGTCGAGCTAGCTATATCAGATTGATAGAAGCACCATTTTTCTAAAGTTTCGATCGAGCCAGCCTGATATAGAATCAAGCAAGCTCTCTTAGTAGGATAGAATAATGCTTGGCAAAAAAACACTGCTCGAGCCGGCCCGAAGCATGAATTGAGCTAGCTCGACAAAATCTAACATGCACAATAGCTAATTCTACAAAAGTCTGCCTTCACCTAAAATCTTTTTTCAATAGCTATTTTCATTCTTCAACAGTCATAAATGGCCAGAATCCATGTTAAATCATCTAAAACCTTTTGGGAATGATTAAGGAAAAGGAAAATAGGAAAATATAAATGAAAAACACTGTTCAAGCACTGTTCATTAAGAAAAGTGAGCACTTTGAGAAAAGTTAATCTAAAAGAACGTTCCCCAACTCTCATTTAGTACATTCTTAATCTTTCTGAGTGTATTCAAAGAGGAAAGAGAGCATTTATTAGAAGCATTCAAAGCATCCTTAAAAAGAAGAGCTACAACGACAATAATCCAATTGAAATAGGGTTTTACATTGTTGCATTTACTTCTCAAATCTGTTGTAAATTTTTTAGTTGCGGCTAAAACTTGATGGATTATTGTTGTACCAAACTTAGTTTAGTTTGGAGGAGCCTTAGGTAAAAGGCTTGTAACGGTTTTGACTAGTTAACCTAGGATAAAATCAATTGAGTTTGTTTGTAAGTCCTGTGTAAAACAAACAGGCTGTAATCAGATGATTATAGTAGAAATTTCTAAGAGATCGCTTGGGGAGTAGATGTAGGTGCTGGAGGTGCACCGAACCACTATTAATCTATTGTGTTTGTCTATGTGCTTTACTTCTCCTCTATTGCATTTACTTTCTATTCTCTAGCTACTTCATGTTCAGCATACTTATTGTTCATCACTGCACATCACTAATTAGGTTTGTTAAATTTTTTAATAACCCAATTCACCCTCCTTCCTCTTGGAGTGTCTAGCTAGGCAACAAGTGGTATCAGAGCTTGGTTCTCAGCTAACACTGATCTAACCATCAGAAGATAAAGATCATGATAACACAATTGAATGGTTCACTTGCTAAAGGGCAATCCACTAATAGACCACCACTTTTCAATGGCACAAACTACACATATTGCAATGCTCACATAAAAATTTTCATTCAAGCTCCTGATTATGATATGTGGAGTGTCATAATCAATGGGCCGCACACACCCATCATTGTAGTCGATGGCATTAGCACACCCAAACCTAGAAGGAATTGGAGTGATGAAGATAAAAAGTTAATTCAGCTAAATGCCAAGGCTATGAATGTCTTGTATTGTGCCTTAGATGCTAACAAGTTTAACCAAATTTCTACTTGCATTTCTATAAAAAAAAATTAGGATAGACTCAAAGTTACTCATGATGGTATAAACCAAGTTAAGAAATCAAAGATTAACATGCCAGTATACCAATATGAGCTTTTCAAAATAAAATCCATTGAATCAATCACTAAAATGTTCACACACTTCACTGACATAACTAATGGTTTAAAAAGTCTTGGAAAGATTTATTCTAACAGTGATTTGATAAGAAAAATTCTTAGATTCTTGCCAAAAACATGGGAAGCAAAGGTCACTGCAATATAAGAGACAAAGAACTTGAATAAGCTATCATTGGAAGAGCTGATTGGATCATTGATGATGCATGAAATTACTATGAGGCAACACAATGATGATGAATGCAAAAGGAAGAGGATCATAGCCCTCAAATCTGCTACATTTGATGAAGAAGAAGATGAATCAATGGATGAAGATGATGAAGATAAGGACATAGTACTGATCACAAAAAAATTCAAAAAAATTATAAGAAGAAGAAAGCAAGGCTTCAAGAAGAAATCTTTGAACAAAGTGAGACAAGCAAGGACAAGAAAAAGAAAAGGGAGTAGCCATTATGCTTTTGAAGGAAAAACTAGATTTTCCGACTGCAGGATGCATCTAATCGGATAAGATTTATAGCAAAATAATTTTAAAATTTTTTTATGATCTGATCAGATCTAGGAGTTCTCAGATCTAATTATATTGATCTAAAATTAGAAGTAAAATAAAAGCAAAAATAGTGATAACAATTATCACCTGATCAGGTAAACTATTTATCCATTGTGATGATCTGACGATAAATCCAAAGTTCTAATTGAGCCGCACACATGTCCAGTCTCTACTAGTATCTACTCAGGTCAGATCTAAAAGTCTCCTCCTTCTAGATCTGATCTTCAAAGATCAGATCTGGAATCAATCTGGTGTGCCTTCGATCTAATCTCTAACAGCAGCATGTCCGTTTCACAATCAGGGAATCAACAATGCAACCTTCATAGGATCAGCAACCCAACCCATGTTTGCTGATGTACCCAACTCTTTGGGTGTGAGGAGAGGGAGAGGAGCAGGAAGTGGGCATGGGAAAATGGTGGGAGAGGCAGGGCTTCATCGTGGTATCAAAATTAATTGCCAACACCTTTGGCAAGAGGTCTATTTATAGACCAAAACTTAGAGTCCCTTTGTATATGAGTTTAAATAGGTCAAAGCCAACATACAGAAGGACTCTCCCATGAAGTCCGTGCCATAATCTGAATTCCTTCTTATTTTGTCACACAAAATGAATGAAATTAGTATGCCAACAAGTTTGGATAAATCAAAGTTGGTGTAGATAACAACTCTCCCAGAGTTTGAATGGTTTCAAACAATTTGACCCATTCAAACTTCATTTAAATGGATAACTACCCATGCCTATCCAAAGTGGGCACACATCAAAGGGGAGAGGGACGTGCATCCTCCTGGGACTCTCTCTCCTCTCATAACATCTAGGCGCATGCGCACAAGAGAAAATTCTAAGGGTGCGCCACCTCTTTCTTTCCTGCATAGATGGGTCAACTTTGACCCTTGTCTTTTTTCATCTTATGGAATTTAAGACAAAGCCTTTACAAGTTCCATCCAATGGATTTTTGTCAAGTCCTAATCAAGTTAGAACAAGTCTTGATCAGGCCAGGACTCAGTCCAGTCAGATAAAGAAAAATTCATCTAGAATTTTTGGGGGAGGGTTGTCCAAATTTCATCTCATGATTTTAGGACAAGCCCTAATCTGGCAAAGACAATCCTTATCCTGTTTTCATCATATGGGATTTAGGATAAGCCTTGATCAAGATAGGACAAGATCCAATCAAATCAAGATAAATCTCCATAGAGTTTCTAGATGAACCTTATCCAAATAGTTTCAAAAATTAGTAGATCTTATCCTGTTTCCATCCGATGAATTAGGACAAGCCTAGATCAAGTTAGGACAAGACTTTTCTGATCTAGGCAAGTTCTAGTCAAACTAGGATAGAGCCATACAAGGCTCTTGGATAAGTCAAATCCAATTTGGCTTGATCGAGATGAATCAGAAAGATCATAGAAGAAGAATATTAGGTTCAATCATGTGCTAGCATGATTTTCTTGAACTTAATTAGATCTAATCTAAATCAATCAAATCAGGTTAGCTCAATTGATGATATCCAGACCCAAATCCTTATTTGTGTGACCTAGTTAGGTTTAGTTCTATATGGTAATGAAACATGTCATGATCTCCGTTAATGACATTGTCGAAATACCTTTCGATGGACCAGGACTCTTTCAAATCACCCAATTAGAATTGTCGATCATCAAGACAATTCTAATTGATCCTAAAATATATTAGTGACACCTAGCAGTATATGGTGGCAACCCATCAGAACCAAAAAGTGAACATCTTGGTGCAGCTACCTGTATAATTGGGTTCTTCTATCATGAGTTCCGATGGGATTAGGATTAAGATGAACTCGTCAAACCCAACACCTATGATATAAATAAATCATTCAATTCAAGTTCGATGTGAAACATTAATAAAAACTCCTTTCTATTATTTCACACTACCATGGCCATAAATTTTAGAACTCGATCTCATGATCATCATAGGACTACTCCTCTACCAAGATTGATAGATTCCATCTTGGTGCAATCCAATTCCTATAATGAACATGTTATAGCCAACATACACCTCAAGATTTCAAATGGCTAGGAGATCGAGTTATGGTGTAGTTAAACTATAATACCCTTAAGGTGAACTACCGATGTACCTCAAGTCAAAGAACTAGACAAATGCTGTAGCATCAAGCTAGTCATCGACGAGAAGGTAGGCTCCTTTATGACTGCTCGAGATGGTCACGCTCAGTATCCTTTGATAAGTAAAAAAAATATACTAATAAAAGTATTAAATTATAAAATAAATTAATCTATTTCTTTAAAAATTGATACTTTTGTTAATCTTATGTAGGAAAGAAGGCCACTAATATGAAGATCTTATTTCTCTAGTTCAAATGAAATAAATTTCAGGCAAAATGGACTTCAAATGAGCCCGAAATTGAATTTCAAAAAAAAAAATCGATCTGGTTCAAATCGGTTCAGAAAAATTGGCTCAACAGATCGCCCGATCTGACCGCACCCAGCAGACCGAACCGCTAATGCAGCGTTGATGCCAGACTGACGTCAGCATTTTTTGCGGCACAAGATGGACCGATTGGTGGGCATTTCGAAAATTTTACATGAAGAAGCGTGCTCCGATTGGCTGAAGAATGTGGCGGTCCATGCAACACCGGGCTCGCACATGGTCTACAGAGGGTAATTTAGAAATTTTGTTTGATCCGACGGGGACCTTTCACTAAGATTTGATCAGACGGCCGACATGCATGCACTAACGAATGGCATCTGCAGCTCTCGATCGAGATCCAACGGCTGAGATTCATCCCTACTTTAAAACTAAAGATCAGAAGCTATCTTGTGTGCGATCTAACGGCCCAGATTCAATCCAATGATTGATCTGATGGCTGCTATGAATTCTGACTTGATCTGAGATATTTTAAAGGGTTTTTAAGCAATTTTTGGACCGTTTGATCAACATCCAATGATCAAAATCATCTAGGGTCCTAATTTGAGTTATTTTGAGAGTTTTAAACCTAATTTTCAAAGGATTTCGGGAAAAATTCATCTTTGGGCCTATTAAAATAGAGGGCTACCTGCTGTTGCCGTAAGAAAAAAAGTGAGAGAAATAAAAAAAAAAGAAGAGAAAGAGAGGAGAGATTTTTGAGAGAAAGGAAAGGGGTTTTAATTTTTCTTCTTCCGATAATCAGAATAGTGATCAAGGAGCTTCTTCTTCTTCACCAGGTTATCCACACCAAGAGTGATGGACAATCAATTTTAGCAATCAAACAATCTAATTTTTTTTATACTTTTTATTTTATTTATTATTTTTGAACTTGTTATCACGAACTAAATTTTTTTTTACTAAGGCTAAGGTGTAGCCACTCTTTTGATGCAATATTTAGTATGATTTATTTTTAATTTTAAATTTTATTCATGAGGAGTATATAAATTTGATCTTAATGCTTTTAGATTACTGGCCATCTTCTAATTGATCTGATGAACATAATGTTACGGACCAAGTACATCTATGTTATTGCTTCTTGATTATATACCTTGTATTATGAATCAAATTAGAATTCATATGCATGCAGGAAATTTTAGTGCGCTTTGGACGCAGCGTATTTTAATTAGAGGATTTCACAAAACTTAATGCATTAATATTTATTTAAATTACACCTAGGACCAAAGGGTAATTAATAAATATTGATAGTTTTGCTATGCCTGGACCAAAGGATAGTGAATAAATTAGGAGACTCCACCGTCACATGAAATAAAATTAATCTAATAACCTAAATATTGTATTGACTGAGTTGGTGAACCGATTGCCTTAGTAACCCATTGCTCTTAAATTTAAAATCCTAATAATTACACTCTTTATATTTTCATGAAATTTTTAATTATTTCTTTATTTTGTTCTTTAATTCCTTATTCTGATAAATCAGTCTTCTAAATAAAGCATAGAAAAGAGCTTTTCAGTACTTATTTTTCAATCCTCTAGGGATGATACTCTACTCATTCACTTTATTACTTGATCGACTGGTTCACTTGCCATAGCTATAGATTAGCATGCATCAAGTTTTTGGCATCGTTATCGAAGATTGTATTTAAAATAATATTAAAATTTTGATCCTAGCTTTACTTTAGAATTTTATTTTTAATTTTTATTATTTTTTTTTAAAAAAAATTGTTTAGTGCATGACATGTACTGGACATAGTAACTTACAATCTTTAGATCCAAAAATTAAAAGGACCATTAGAAGACTACAACAAAAAAGAAACATGGCAGCTGAAGATCCTAACAACATCAATCTAGGATTGGATATGACGATCGAAGGACAGCATGAAGCTATTCGACCAGTACATCATCCATTAAATGATTACACCACACCATCTGTAGCCGATGCAGCTTCGAGCATCAGGAGACCATCAGTGCGAGCAAATAACTTCAAAATAAAATCGATGATGATCCAGATGATTCAATCAACTATCCAATTCAGTGGACACGTGCATGATGATCTGAATGCCCATATTTCTAACTTTCTTAAACTTTGTGATCCTTTTAAAATTAATGGGGTGTCAGATGATGCTATTAGATTAAGGTTATTTCCTTTCTCTTTATTGGACAAAGCTAAGAGTTGGCTTCATTCTCTTCTTGCAGGTTCTATCACAACTTGGGATGTCCTAGCCCAAAAATTCTTAGCCAAGTACTTGCCACCTTTCAAGACTGCCAAGATGCACAATGATATCACTTCTTTTATGCAGATGGACATGGAGACACTATATGAGGCTTGGGAGCATTTCAAGGAATTGCTGAGGAGATGTCCACATCATCAACTACCCGTATGGCTTTAGGTACAAACTTTCTATAATGGTTTATCTCCTACTAATCATTATATGATTGATGCAGCAGTAGAAGGAACAATTAATCAAAAAACAAAGAAAGAAGCCTTCGATCTGATCGATGAGATGGCATCAAATAGCTATCAGTGGTAGACAGAATGCATGATGCCAAAAAGACTAGCAGCTGTGCAGGGAGTAGATTGCGTGCCAACCTTACTAGCTGAAATTATAGCCCTTAGAGCCAAAGTCAACAACTTGAAGGGAACAGCTATGCATATTCAGAGCATCACCTGTGACCTATGTGGAGGAGGACACGATACGAGCAATTGCCAGACAGGTAATCCTTTTGCTAAAGCAACTGATACAGCTAATTATGTTGATAATTTTTTCAGACCGCAATAAAATAATTCTTACTCCAACACATACAATCAAGGGTAGAGGCAGCACCCAAATTTCTCATGGAGTAATCAAAATGCAGCACAACAGCCACCCCTGGGATTCCAAGTACTTGAAAAGAAGTCCAACATGGAAGAGCTGATGGTCAAATTTATGCAAAACCAAGAAGCAACTATAAAAAATTTAGAAGCCAAACTTAGACAGGACCAAGCAGTAGCAATTCAAAACTTGGAGATGCAAATAGGTCAAATGGCTAAGATAATCTCTGAGAGACCTCAGGGATCCTTGCCCAGCAATATGGAGACCAATCCAAGGGAGCAAGTCAATGCTATCACCCTAAGAAGTGGTACAAAGCTGGAGGAGCCACATCAAAAGAAAGAGACTGAAGAGCCAACTACAAATAAGGAACCATCAACTAAAATTTGTCAGTCACTAAAACAACCAGCAGATGGATGATCTCCAGGTATACAGTTTGCCGATCCAAATGTAAAGCCCTACGTACCACCACTACATTCCCAGAGAGACAAATACAGCATCCAGATAAGGAATTTTCTAACTTTTTCAAAATTTTAAAGAATTTACATATTAATATTCCTTTTGTAGATACTATCACTCAAATGCCCAAGTATGCCAAGTTTCTCAAAGAAATTCTAACAAATAAGAAAAAGCTGAAGGAGCATGAGAGAATAAATTTGAATGAAGAATGCTCAGCAATACTTCAAAATAAATTACCACAGAAGCTAAAAGATCCAGGGAGTTTTACTATCCCTTGCATTATTGGTGATTGTAGTTTTGATAAAGTTTTATGTGATTTAGGAGCAAGTATTAATCTCATGCCTTTTTCTATTTTCAAGAAGCTAGGTCTAGGAGAATCGAAGCCTACCACTATTACTCTTCAATTAGCCGACAGATCCATCAAATATCCAAGAGGTATAGTGGAGGATGTCTTGACAAAGGTAAACAAGTTTATTTTCCCTATTGATTTTATTATTCTTGATATGGAAAAGAAGATTATGATGTATCCCTTATTTTAGGAAGACCCTTTTTAGCTACTAGAAGAGCTTTAATAGATGTTCAATAAGGAAAATTAATTCTTAGAATCCAAGACGAACAAGTTACTTTTAATGTTTTCAAAGATACTAAACATCCTGATGATAATCAAACTTATTTTCTAATTGATATTATTGACAATTCAGTATATGAGAATTCTATAGAAAATAGGTTTGAGACTATAAAAGCTAGCAATGTCCAATTGAAAGAGGGCCCGATCAAACATGAAAGTATTCCAATTGAAGTGGCACTAGATTGATCCACTTTAGAACTCAAAGAAAGTCAAGCTGAAGACTACAAATCAGACTACTAGATAGGTTGTTTCTTTTCTTTTTAGTTTTGATCATTTTTTTTTCTTTTATTTTTTAGTAATTTATTATTGCTCTTTTACTGCTTTGGTGTGTATTTTCAATTTTGCAGAGAAAAATCAATGAGAGCTCAAGCAAAATTTCAAAGCTCCAAAGAACCAAACTGAACCAAATCAGGTGTATTTTCTCCTTTAAGATAATGTAGAATAAGTTAGGAGATAAAAAAATTAAATAAATAATAATAATAATAATAATAATAATAATAATAATAAAATCATGTGTTAAGAAGAAAATCTTAAGCAAGATAGACTGGACAAGTGATAAAAGATAGAATTATTTGCTAATGAATGTAATGAGTTAAAGAAGTAGATTAGTTGGTCGACTTTTAGTAGCCTACTTAGGTCATTAAAAGACTATTAGCACTTCTAATTGCACATGCACACTAACAAGGCAAAGTAGGCATTGATTATAAGGCCAACTGAGGATTCAATTATCATTGAAAATTGGTAATTAATATAAATTCTAATTTAAAAAAAAACTTAAATTTAAGGAAAGAGCTACCTGCCTAAAAATAAAGTACAAAAGATAGAGTATATATGAATTTTCCAAAGCCTAGTAACTGGATCTCTGCACTTAGGTCAAGTGTGGAAATTCATGTAAAATGGTGAAGGAAAGGCCAGGATGCTTAGCACAAAAAAAAAAAAAATAAAAAGGGCAGTGTGAAAGCTACCTTAATTCATGAGTATAAAATTGAGAATGTATAGAAAATTGACCAAAATAGATGATAAGAGAGGATACTTTTATTCTTTTAATTTAACACTGAAATGCTAAAGTTAGTCATCACGAACACAAGTGCTATAGATCTTTGATGTACTCTAAGAAAGTTTTTAATTGTATTGACTGAAAAATTTGCTTCTGAAGCTCAATACTTAATTAGCAGTATTTTCTAAACTTTTTGATCTTTAGTCCTAGATTTTATCTTTATGATGGATAATCTTATTGAAACATGATATTAAATAAAATATTGCTAAGGGACTAGCAATGACTAAGTTGGCGGGTGTGATAAGTGATAAAAATATATAAATAAAAGTATTAAATTATAAAATAAATTAATCTATTTCTTTAGAAATTGATACTTTTGTTAATCTTATGTAGGAAAGAAGACTACCAATATGAAGATCTTATTTTTCTGGTTCAGATGAAATAAATTTCAAGTAAAACGGACATCAAACGAGCCCAAAATTGAATTTCAAAAAAAAAAAATTGGTTCGGTTCAAATTGGTTCAAAAAAATCAGCTCAGCAGACCGCCCGGTCTGACCGCACCCAGCAGACCGAACCACTGATGCCCAAACTGATGTCAGCATTTTTTACGATGCACGATGGATCGATTGGAGGGCATTTCAAAAATTTTACATGAAGAAGCATGCTCCGATTGGCTGAAGAATGCGGCAATCCATGCAACACCAAGCTCGCACATGGTCTACAAAGGGTAATTTAGGAATTTTATTTGATCCGACGGGCACCTTTCACTAGGATTTGATCGGACGGCCGACATGCATGCACTGACGAATGGCATCCGCAACTTCCGATCGAGATCCAATGGCTGAGATTCATCCCGACTTTAAAACTAAAGATCAGAAGCTATCCTATGCACGATTTGACGGTCCAAATTCAATCCAATGATTGATCCGATGGCTGCTATGAATTTTGACTTGATCTGAGAAATTTTAAAGGGTTTTTAAGCAATTTTTGGACCGTTTGATCAACATCCAATGGTCAGAATCATCCAAGGTCCTAATTTGAGTTGTTTTAAGAGTTTTAAACCTAATTTTCAAAGGATTTTGGGAAAAATTCATCTTTGAGCCTATAAAAATAGAGGGCTACCTGCTGTTGCCATAAGAAAAAAAGTGAGCAAAAAAAAAAAAAAAAAGAAGAGAAAGAGAGGAGAGAGAGGTAGAAAGAGAAGAGAGATTTTTGGAGAAAGGAAAGGGATTTTAATTTTTCTTCTTCCGACAATCAGAACAGTGATCAAGGAGCTTCATCTTCTTCACCAAGTTCTCCATACCAAGAGTGACGGACAATCAATTTCAGAAATCAAATAGTCTAATTTCTTTATACTTTTTATTTTATTTGCTGTTTTTGAACTTGTTATCATGAACTAAATTTTTTTTAACTAAGGTTAAGGTGTAGCCACTCTTTTAATGCAATATTCAGTATGATTTATTTTTAATTTTAAATTTTATTCATAAGGAGTATATAAATCTGATCTTAATACTTTTAGTTTACTGGCCATCTTCTAATTGATCTGATGAACATAGATGTTACGGACCAAGTACATCTATGTTATTGCTTCTTGATTATTTACCTTGTATTATGAATCAAATTAGAATTTATATGCTTGCGGAAATTTTAGTGCGCTTTGGATGCAGCATTTTTTAATTAGCGGGTTTCACAAAACTTAATGCATTAATATTTATTTAAATTACACCTGGACCAAAGGATAATTAATAAATATTGATAGTTTTGCTATGCCTAGACCAAAGGGTAGTGAATAAATTAGGAGACTCCACTGTCACATGAAATAAAATTAATCTAATAACTTGAATATTGTATTGACTGAGTTGGTGAACCGATTGTCGTAGTAATACATTGCTCTTAAGTTTAAAATCCTAATAATTACACTCTCTCTATTTCCTTAAAATTTTTAATTATTTCTTTATTTTGTTCTTTAATTCCTTATTCTCATAAATCGATCTTCTAAATAAAGCATAGGAAAGAGCTTTTTAATACTTATTTTCTAATCCTCTAGGAACGATACTCTACTCATTCACTTTTACTTGATCGACTGACGTACTTGCCATAGCTATAGATTAGCATGCATCATCCTTGTTCCCAATAAGTATCTATACTCTTGCTCTGGTGTCTCCACACCATAGACTCAAGACTCATCTATCCTAAGAAAGCGATAGTACATCGATCTTCTAGATCAATCACCATCTTCATGATGATCCTATGATCGAGAGTAATTTTTGAGTTAATTATGATAATACATGCCTTAAATTCTCAACTCTTGAGAATATATATTATCTTGCCTATTAACTTAATGAATATATCACAGACACCTTATACACAATATGATAGAATAAATAATTTTTTAATTAATTTTAAGTCAAAATTATGAAAATACTTCTAGAAAGTATTTAACAAGTGTCGGCCAATCTGGCTTCTAGAGCACACATCTAACAAACTCCCACTTGATCTAAAGCCAATTGGCTACAAATCTAAGTCCCATCTTCTCAAGGTGGGCTTGAATTTTCTATGGGCTTAAAGGCTTCGCCAGTGGGTCAACCGCATGATCTGCAAAGTCAACTCTCTTAACCTTGATGTGTTCCTTCATAAGGTAATCAAGGATGAGGTGGAACCACCTTCTTGAAACTCTTCCAACTTATGGTACCACCATTGCATAGGAACAAACTTTCAGATGCAGACTTTTGATCATCTATGTCAGGCATAAAGTCTAAGTCTACATAGCCCTGGATCTAGAGTTCACCATGCTGAACCTCTTCAACACCTCCTCTATGTGAAAAAACCTAGCATCCATTTTAGTCTATCTTTATAGACTTAAAATGAAGGGTGCCTTACCTGGTTCTTTCAGAGAAAATTCCTTAGATAACCATACTTTGACCTATGTTAGTATGAAAATATCATTTCCAATCAGGAGGATGTCATCCACATACAATACGAGAAAGACAACAAGGCTCCCACTGACCTTCTTGAACACACTTGATTTCTCATCATTCTTGATGAAACCAAATGATTTGATTACATCAAGCATTCCTACTCCAAGATGCTTGCTTAAGTCCATAGATGGACCATTGCAGCTTGTAGACCTTTGTGATCACCATTACTGGATGTGAAAATAAAATGGCTATTCCATAAACATCTTTCTCAAGATATCTATTTATGAACTCCATTATCATGTCCATCTACCATATTTCATAATCGAAATATGCTGCAATGGCAAGCAATATGTGGATGGATGGCCACTGACAAGAAGGTATCCTGATTTCCTTTTGCCACAATCCTAGTCTTGAATGTCTCCACATTCTCATTTTTATTTTTTTTTCTCTTGAAGATCCATTTACACCCAATAGGTACTGTACCTTTAGGTGGATCTACCAAGATCCAGATTTGGTTGGAGCACATCAAGTCAATCATTGACATCATTGCCTCTACCAATTCTCATAGTTGATATCTGATATCGTCTTGTCATAGGTTCTGGGATCATCATCATGAACCCTATTTTTCATGAGGAATATTTTTTTTATATCCTCTAAAATAGTATCGAAGTACCTTTAGCAGGATAGAAAATCTTTTTTGACCTACGTGGTGGATGAGATAGTGAGCTGTGGATCGGCTCAGACTAACTAGGTTCCTCAGATTCCTTGGCTCGTTACTCTTTGGAGACATTCTCCTCGAGCCTAATTTGTCTTTTGATTCCACCATCTTGAACAAACTATTTTTCAAGAAAAATGGTGTGTTAACCTATAATCACATTGTGGTTTTTTGAAAGATAGAAGTAATATCCTAATAACTCTTTAGGATATCCAACAAGCCGAGCTCTAAGATGAAGGAAAATTCTAATTTTTCGAATCAGGTTCGTTAAGATCTGATTGGATTGAGAGGCATATTTCAAAAAATTCTTCTCTAAGATCTAGATCAGATCTAACACTTTTCAGATCTAATATTAGCATCTGATAAATAAGAAAAATTAAATTAAATTAAAACTAAATTAATTTTACCTCGATCCTGGGTAATATGATTATCCGTTGATGATCCTACGGAAGCTTTGAGGTTCTAGATCTAGCCATGCAAGTGCCTAGCCTCTACTAGTATTCACTTGGGTTGGATCTAGAGATCTTCTTTTTCTCTTTATTTTCTTCAAAAATCAAATCTGGATATGATTTGGAGGATCTTCAAAACACCTTCTGAAGATCACCCGTCGTCACTACAACAGTGCTGCCTTCTTTCCTTTTCGCCAGCCTTTTCTTGCTTGACTCACACTAATCTGAAGAACCCAACATTCTTGAGTATGGGGAGGAGAGAGAGGGCTAGATGTTGGCATGGAGAAGGAAGAGGGGAAGCCTTAGGGTGTGGCTAGGAGAAAAGTTCTTAAAAGTGGGTGCAGACAGGGTCTATTTATAGACTCTACTGCGCCATGCAATGCTGCATCACCCCGGCCAATCATGTTGCTTCGTTCAATTAGATCTAAATCTGATTGGTGGGATAAGAGACCAACAGATTCATCCTAAGGTGTCACCTAAGACTGGTCAAAGTCTATAGGTGAGGGTCACCTAGTTTGAATCCAACAAGCAACCTGGAGTTTCATTCGTATGGGACTCCAGCGTCCCTATCCACGGGCGCATGCCTAGGATGGTGTGCGCCCCCTTTCTTTCTAGTTTTTAGAGAGGGAACAAGCCCCTATCTGCTCTCCAATAAGTACGTGACACATGGGCAGATGTCCAAGGGTCAAAGGTCAATGTTTGACTAAGTCAAAGTACAAGAATTAGTTGGTGACGGAAAATGGCAAGTGTTGTCTTAAATTTATCTCATAAATTAAGACAACCCTTTTCTGACTTGGACAAGCTCTAGTCAGACCAGGTAAAGGTACCTGAGTGAGCACAAACTCATTTGGTTCAGTCAAAATAACTTTTATGATAGAAAAAAGAGAATGTTACGCTCAAAAGTGTGCTAGCACGATTTTCTTGAACCTAATTGAATCTTATTCAAATCAACTGAACTGGGTTAGTCCAATTGATGATTTTTAGATCCAAACCCTTGTTTGTGTTATCTAGTTAGGTTCAGTTCTGTATGGTAATGGGACATGTCATGATCTCCATTATCGACATCATCGAAACTCCTTTCGATGAATCAAAACTCTTCTGATTCAGACAACTAAAATGATCGATCATCAAAATCATTCTAATTGCTCCCAAAATCCACCAGTGACACCTAGCAGCATATGGTGGCAACCCATCAAAACTGAAAATGAACCTCTTGGTGCAGCTACTTGTGTGATTAAGTTCTTCTATCTTCAGCCCCGATCAGATTAGGATTAAGGTGAACTCGTCAAACCCTAATTTCTATCATATAATTTAATCATTCGATTCAAGTCCAATATGAAAACCTTAATAGAAACTCTTTCTATTATTTCATATTCTACCATGGCCATGATGATGCCCTTAGACTGACCTTGTTCCCTTTCTCATTAAAAGATAAAGCCAAGTACTGGCTTGTCACATTTGGAAGAACAATTCAAACATGGGCAGAGATGCAACATGAATTCCTTAAGAAATTTTATCCCATAGGACGAACCAATACTATGGGCGAGCCATCACAGGATTTGCTCAGCTTCCAAGGGAACAAATTCATGAATCATGGGAAAGACTTAAGGAACTTCTTAGAAAATGCCCACACCATGGTCTATCTAAGTGGCAAATTGTACAAGCTTTCTATGAAGGTTTAGGAGATCAATATAAGCAGATGGTTGATGCATCCTGTGGAGGTGCATTCATGAGCAAAAGTGAGGATGAAGCTTATACCTTATTTGAAACCTTAAGTGAAAACTCTATTAACCATGCTTCATTATCCTCTTATGAAAGATCAATTTCTCAACAAAAATGGGCAGGAATTTATGAGATCAAAACTCCAGAACTTAATTCTAAGACAAACTTGAACATAATAGCACAAAAATTAGATAAAGTCGATCTTATTGCCCAAAAATTAGATCAATTCCTAAATCTAGGTCAACAATCTCCTACACAATACACACCAGCTTCTAATTATCAGGAGATTTGCTCTATTTGTGCTAGTCCAACACATCATGTAAGCGAATGTCCCACGGCTGCACAATTACCACCTCTTATCCAAGAACAAGTCCAAGCTGCTCAAGGTTACTCCAAACCACTTAATGACCCATATTCAAATTCATATAATCCTGGTTGGAGAAACCATCCTAATTTCTCTTGGAAATCACAACAGACTCAGGCTCAGACTCAAATTCCCACCAGTTCAAAATTATCAAAATAGGCCCCAGTACCAGAACTATGCCTATAATAAGGGACAACCTAGTCAGTCTTCTCAACCAATGTATTATAATCAGCCCTCATACCCACCTCCTCATCAATAGACCAATCTAGCCGATGATAAATTCAATCAACTTCAATAATTAATTCTAAGCCAACAACAATCAATTGCCAGGCTAGAAGCTCAAATAGGACAATTAGCTGAGTCTAGCATGAGGAGAGAACCAGGTCAATTACCAAGCCAACCAATTGCAAATCCTAAAAATAATCCATCCAATGTCTATCAACCACCTGGATTTACTCATCCATCTAACATTCCACCTAAGAACCCCCAATTAGAAAATGCCAAAGCAATATCTGAACTTAGAAGTGGTAGGATTCTTAAGGACCCATACCAAGACCAGGTGATAGAGGCCAATACTGATGTTAGCCAAGATGAGAAATTTGAAGAAGAAGATAATCATATAGAAGAACCTGAGCTTAAGACTGGTACTGACACTGATAAGATGGATAAAGAAAAGAAGAGAACAGATGAATTAGCTGAGACATATAAACCCAAAGCCCCATTTTCCTTCGGCCTTAGAAGCAGGCTCTTCTCGTAAAAAGCAAGAAACACGCAACAAGGAGCTAATGGAACTATTTAAACAAGTTCATATTAATTTACCCCTCCTCGATGCAATTCAGCATGTCCCAGCCTATGCTAAATTTCTTAAAGAACTCTGCACCCAAAAGCGTGAGCCACGAACCACCAAAAGAGTTATGCTATCCGAGGATGTAAGTGCTGTCCTGTTAAATCCAATACCTCAAAAGATGAAAGATCCTGGTGCACCCTTAATTTCATGTGTTATTGGAGGTATAACCTTTAACCGAGCATTACTAGACTTAGGAGCTAGTGTAAACCTCCTTCCAACCTCGATTTATGAAAAATTTAGGATTGGAGAATTAAAACCCACATCAGTCATTTTGCAATTAGCTGATAGATCTATAAAAACACCATGAGGTTTGATTGAGGATGTTCTAGTTAGAGTAGACAAATGTTATTTTCCTATAGACTTTCTCATACTTGACATGGAACCATCCCAAGAGCTGAACCAAAATCCCATAATTTTAGGACGTCCATTCTTAGCAACTGCCAATGCCAATATCAATTGTAAAATGGGAGCTATGGACATTTCTTTTGGGAATCAAAAAGTAAGAATTAATATTTTTAATACCCCAAAGTACACCCAAGAGGAGGAAGACTGCTTTGTAATCAATCAGATAGATGAAATAGTTGAATCTAATTCCTCCTTAGATTTACTGCAAGATGATGAACCCACTGAAGAAACTCAAACCCAGGAAGTAAATGCCCTGCTTAATTCACCTCAACCATCACATTCATTACCTTGGTCAGTGAAAGTTGAGCCCTTACCCGAGCGAAAAATTGAACCACTACGTCCTTCAATTCAGGCCCCACCACAACTTGAACTAAAACCTTTACCTGAATCACTTAAGTATGTATTTTTAGGATCAAAGAAAACCCTACCAGTAATAATTGCTTCCAACTTAACTACTGAACAGGAAAACCAATTGGTAAATATTCTAAAAACATATAAGGAGGCCATAGGGTGGACCGTCGCCGATTTAAAAGGAATTAGTCCGTCAATATGCATGCACCATATTTATACAGAAGATAATGCCAAACCAACTCGAGAGATGCAAAGACGGCTTAACCCTAACATGCAAGAAGTAGTCAAGAAAGAGGTAATTAAATGGTTAGATGCTGGAATTATTTATCCTATCTCTGACAGCCACTGGGTAAGTCCTACACAAGTTATTCCAAAAAAATCTGGACTTACGGTTGTCCGCACTGAACATGAAAACTTAGTACCAACACGACTTTCCACTGGGTGGCGTGTCTGCATAGATTATAGAAAACTCAATACAACCACCCGAAAAGATCACTTTGATTCCATAGATAAGAAAACTCAATACAACCATCCGAAAAGATCACTTTTCCTTACCCTTTATCGATCAAATCCTAGAAAGACTAGCAGGCCAACAATACTTTTGCTTTTTAGATGGATACTCAGGATACAATCAGGTAGCAATCTACCCAGGAGATCAGGAAAAGACCACCTTTACATGTCCCTATGGAACCTTTGCTTTCCGTAGAATGCCATTCGGATTATGTAATGCACCTGCAACTTTTCAAAGGTGCATGATGTCAATATTTTCAGACATGATAGGAGATTTCTTAGAAATATTCATGGATGATTTTTCAGTCTTTGGAGAATCTTTTGAGAGTTGCCTCAACAATTTGAAGAAAATATTAAAACGATGTATTGAGGCTAATCTAGTGTTAAGCTGGGAAAAGAGCCACTTCATGGTTCAAGAAGGGATCGTTTTAGGACATATAGTATCTAAGAAAGGGATTGAGGTAGATAAAGCTAAAGTTGAACTAATTTCTAAACTTCCTCCTCCCACTTCTGTCAAACAAATTCGATCTTTTCTTGGTCATGTAGGATTCTATCGTCGCTTCATCAAAGAGTTCTCTAAAATTTCTCATCCTTTGTGTAATCTGCTCGCTAAGGATGTTTCTTTTAACTTTGATGAAAATTATCTTAAAGCTTATGAAATCTTAAAAGAAGCTGTGACCAAAGCTCCAATCATACAACCTCCTAATTGGTCACTACCTTTTGAAATTATGTGCGATGCCTCAGATTTTGCCATAGGAGCTGTCCTAGGCCAAAGGGTAAACAAATATCCTGTAGTGATCTATTATGCTAGTAGAACTCTGAATGAAGCACAAATGAATTATACCACCACTGAAAAAGAGTTGCTAGCCATTGTGTTTGCCCTAGAAAAGTTTAGATCATATCTATTAGGATCAAAAATCATAATTTACTCGGATCATTCAGCCTTGAGATACCTGCTCTCAAAGAAAGATGCTAAACCATGATTAATTAGATGGATTTTACTGTTACAAGAATTTGACATTGAAATTCGAGATAAGAAGGGATCTAAAAATGTTGTAGCAGACCATCTGTCTAGGATCCTAGTGAAAGATAATGAACCTGTATCAATCAGAGAATCTTTTTCAGATGAACAATTGTTAACAGTTTCACATACAAAGACTCCTTGGTTTGCAAATATTGTCAATTACTTAGTCATAGGACAAATTCCTGATGGCTGGTCTAAGAATGAAAAGGATCGATTCTTTGCTCAAATCAAATATTATTTTTGGGAAGATCCTGAGCTTTTTAGAATTTGTGCTGATCAAATCATTCGTAGATGTGTTCCTGAATCTGAACAATGGAGTATCTTACAATTTTGTCATACTCTTGCTTGTGGAGGACACTTTTCTGGACGAAAAACTACGGCCAAAGTATTGCAGAGTGGTTTTTATTGGCCAACATTATTTAAGGATGCCCATACTTTTAGTCAGGAGTGTTTTAAGTGTCAAGCCTTAGGGAATATTTCAAAGAAAGACATGATGCCTTTGAACCCCATTTTAGTAGTAGAAATTTTTGATGTATGGGGAATTGATTTTATGGGACCTTTTCCACCTTCCAATGGATTTGAATACATTTTGGTAGCTGTCGATTATGTTTCTAAATGGATTGAAGCAATAGCAACACGAACCAATGATCATAAAGTAGTCCTAAAATTTATTCAGAAGAATATCTTTTTTAGGTTCGGATTTCCACGTGCTATCATTAGTGACGGGGGTACCCATTTTACAAATCATCAATTTCGAACTTTATTACGAAAATATGGGGTGACACATAAGATAGCTACACCATACCATCCGCAAACAAGTGGTCAGGTAGAAGTCTCTAATAGGGAAAATCAAGAATATCTTACAAAAGACTATTAGGCCTGATCGAAAAGATTGGTCAGATCGATTGGATGATGCATTATGGGCCTATAGGACAGCTTATAAAACCCCTATTGGAATGTCTCCCTATAGATTAATCTATGGAAAAAGCATGTCACCTTCCGGTAGAACTTGAACATAAAGCATATTGGGCAATAAAATAATTAAATTTTAATTTAAACAAAGCTGGTTCCAATCGGATGTTACAATTGAGTGAATTAGAAGAATTAAGGCAAGAAGCTTATGAAAATTCAAAAATTTATAAGGAGAAAATGAAAGCCTTCCATGATAAACATATTTCAAGGAAAACCTTTGAGCCAAATCAACAAGTCTGGTTATTTAACTCAAGGCTTCGATTATTCCCTGAAAAATTAAAATCCAGATGGGATGGACCTTATATAGTTAATCACGTATTCCCACATGGTGCAATTAAACTCTATGATCCCAGGACTAAAAATTTTTTTAAGGTAAATGGCCAAAGGCTTAAACCATATATCGAAGGGATATCATTAAATCAAAATATTGATCAAGTATAATTAATAGAACCATAATGAATTAAACTGCATTTTGTCTGGCTGAAGACAATAAACTTAGCGCTTATTGGGAGGCAACCCAATACTTCTTGAATCTAATTTGTTCTTTCTAGTCTCTTTTTAGGCTAAGTTGGAGAAGGACCACAAAAGGCTGGAGAAGGATCATAAGCTTCAAAACCCATCTAAATAAACAAACAAAATTTTCATCCTTTTATTTATCTTCCCTCTCCATTGAGGACAATGTCAATTCAGTTGGGAGGTAAAATTCAAAAAAAAAAAAAGAAAGAAAATTTTAAAAATATATATATAATAATAAAATAATAATAAAATATAATTTATATATATATATAATAAATATATATATATATATATAAATAAATATTAAAAAATAAAAAAAATAAAAAATAAAAAGTATATATATAATAATAATCAAATTTTGGATGAACCATATTTCAGGAAAGAGAATCTTAAGCAAAATAAACTAGGAAAAGTAATAAAGTTAGAAAGTATTAACTAATAATGGTAGCGAGTTAAGAAGCAGATTACTTGGTCAGACCATTAGCAGCCTACTTAGGTCATTTAAAGGCTAACAGCACTTCTAATTGCACATGAACACTAATGAAGCACAGCAGGTGTTGATTATAAGGCTAAATTGAGGATTCAATTATCACTAAAAATTGATGGTTTATATATACTTCAATTAAAGAAACTTGAATTTAAGGAAAGAGCTACCTGCTTAAATTTAAAAAAAAAAAGTGCAAAACATAGAGTATATGTGGATTGCCCTAAGCTAGAACTCTGCACCTTAAGTCAAGTGTAGAAGTTCACATCAATCGGTGAAGGAAAGGCCAGGATGCTCAGCACAATTCAAAAAAAAAAAAAAAAAAAAGCAGTGTGAAAGCTACCTTAATTCATGCATTTAACTTGGGAGTATATAGAAAACTAACCAAAATAAGTGATAAAAGAAGATTCATTTGTCCCTTTGAATCAACACCCAAATGCTAAGTTAGTATTCACAAAACCAGTGCTGAAAATCTTTAGATGAACTCTAAGAAAGTTTCTGATTAATCTGCCATGAAAATTTACTTCTGAAACTCAATACTTA
>QRFJ01001673.1:375545-458053 GCA_006176705.1 Cocos nucifera | reverse complement strand
TGAGAGAGATGTTTGCACCCAGGAGGAAGTTCTGATCATTAGATCGAGGCTTCACTCATTTTTCTTCAACTATAGGCTTACAGGACTTGTCCGCTTGTTGCTCTCTTGTAGCCTCATCATCCTTCAGTTTGAAGGCCTCCTCAGCTCGAGTAGAACCTTAAGCCCATGTCGGCATATCATCAAAATCCCTGAGGCATTTTCTCTCCAAGGAGGATATAAAATTAGAAAGATCAATTCTTTTGAAGACATCTTCAACACGGCCAATGGCTATGATTGGTCCAAGTTCTAGATTTCTAGTGCAGTGGCATTGAAGCAGCTGATATAAGCTTAAATGGACTCCCCTTCCTTCTATTTGATGTTGATGAGGAAGTTCAAGCCTCACCTTGGATGTTTGCTACTTATAAAATGAGCCACAAACTGATGGTTTATTTGATCAAAAGAGAAGACCGTATCAGGCTTAAGGGTTGAGTACCAATTTCTTACAGCTTTCTTCAAAGTTGATGAGAAAGCCCTCCGGCACACTCCAATGGCATCTAGTACATCATAGAGTAGCATCATGGTCTGAAAGGCCTTAAGGTGGTTTACTAGATTAGTAATCTCATCGTAGCTCTTGAATTGAGGGAGTTTGAAGTTTGGTAGGATGGGTTCCTGCATGATTCATTGGGAGAAAGGATGGTCGGTGCAAATATCATCATCGCGGTTAGGGGAAGCATGGTGGAGTTTCTCAATCCATCGATTCATTTTCTAGAACCTTTGATATAGAAGATTCTCTTAGTCATAAATCTCAAGGGTCTTCTGGTAGGATGGAGGCAGGGATCCTCCGGGGGTGGAGTCATGGTTAGAACAAGGGCTCTTCGCCCTCTATTTCTTCTTTCCATTGGTCACCGGATGACTAGCCTAGGTGGCTCGTTCGAGCACTGGATCTTGGTATTCTGGCAAAGTTTTCTCTGACTAAACTAGGGTCGAGGGCTATTGCATGGTCTGCACTGCTTCTATGAGGCCTTTGACCTGCTGGATCAGTAAGTCAAACTGCACCATGTCTACCATTGCTATTGGTGGAGCCTGGGGTGCGGGAGATGAAGTCAGAGTAGGCAGATCTGGATGAGATTTGGCTACAGAAGCTATGGATCACCTGGTTGATACCTGTAAGATATGAGTGCCCTAGAAGCCAGAATTGGCTGACACTTGTAATACCCTTCTAAGGGCAAAATTATAATTTTGACTATAAATAATAAAATGGATTATTTTCTATCATATATGTGTATTTAGTGTTTGTGATACATCCTTTGAGTTAATGATAATGATAATTCTTATTTTTAAGAGTTGAAAATTTAAGATAAGAATTTTCATTATTAACTCATAAAATGCTCATGACCGTAGGATTTGAAGGGAAATCCAGATTTCCCAATCTAGGTTCGTTCAGATCAGATCAGATCAAGAGATATATTTCAAAATTTTTTCACTTGATTCCAATCAGATCTTGATATGTTTCAGATCTGATTCCTTATTATTTTTAATAAAATAAAATTAAAAGATAAAATTAAATCAAATTTATTTTTTCCTGATCTGGGTAATCCTATTACCACCTTGTTGATAATCCTGTTTGCAGCGGAAGGTTCTGGATCTTAGCCACGCAAGCGCCTGGCCTCTACCGGTATCCGCTCGGGTTGGATCTGGAGATCCTCTTCTTCTCTATCACGCCTCCAAAATCAGATCTAGATCTGATCTTGGAGGATCTTCAAACTCTTTTGAAGATGAAGCCAGTCGTCCTTTGCAGCAGCGCAGCCTTCTTATTTTGATCGCCTTTCCTTTGATCTGAATCGCACAACCAGGTCCAAACTCCTTTTGGACGTGGAGAGCAAGGGGAGAAGAGACTATGGCGGAGAAGGAGGGGAGAGGTAGCCTTGGGGCGTGGGGTTTCTCAATTGAATTGCTTCTTCTTCGAATTCTGAGTGGGCGCAGGGTCTTATTTATAAGACTAAGACGTGATCAACTCCTCTTCCCGCCCCAACCCAATCACAAACCCCTTTGGTGAAATCAGATCTAAATCTGATTGGTGGGAATTAGAGTCCCCTGGATTCCTTCCTTAGAGGATGCCTAAGACCAGGTCAAAGTTGGTTTTAGAAGAACTCTAATTGGAATCCAAAAAGGAGATGGAGTCCTTATCCAACAAGGACTCCTAGGTCGTCCAAACTTGGGCACATGCCTAGGGTGGCGTGCGCCCTTCTCCTTGCCCAGGGTTCTGGGAAAGGGGACAAGGCCCCCACACTCTCAATAGGTGCATGACACTGTGGTCAAAAGTCAAAGTGTCAATGGTCAACGTTGACAGTCAAAGTTAGACTTTTGACATAAGTCAAAGATACAAGAAATAGGTGATGACAGAAAATGGCAGGTGTGTCCTTCAAATTATCTCAAAATTAACAACTTTTCTGACATGGACAACGCTCCTGTCAACTAAGAAAGGCCTACCTTTGTGAGCCAAAACTCCTATTGGCTCAGCAGGAGACAACTTTTTATGATAGAAAAAGAAAGAACGTTAGGTTCAATCGTGTGCTAGCACGATTTCCTTGAACCTAATTGAATCTATTTCAAATCAATTTGAACTAGGTTAGTCCAATTGATCGATAATCCAGATCAAACCCTTGTTTGTGTGACCCAGTTAGGTTAGTATCTATATGGTAATGGGATAATGTCATGATCTCTATCATCGACATCAATCGAAACTCCTTTCGATGGATCAGAACTCTTCTGATTCCGACAACTTAGAATGATCGATCATCTAAATCATTCTAATTGCTCCAAAAATCCACCAGTGACACCTAGCAGCAATATGGTGGCAACCCATCAGAAGATGAAAATGCGAACCTCTTCGGTGTAGCTACCATGTGTGATTCAGTTCTTCTATCTTGAGCCCCGATCAGATTTAGGGTTAAGGTGAATCGCAAACCTAGTCTTCTTTCATAATGATGTTAATATTCGATTGCAGTCCATGTGAAAACTTTAATAGAACTCTTTCTATTATTTCACTCTATCCTGGCCATAGCGGCTTCTGGACTTGATTCAAATGACATCATAGGCCTGCTCCTCTATCCTCGAGGTAGATGATTTCCATCTTCGATGCAATCCAGATTCCTACTAATGAACAGTGCATATAGCCAACATACATCTCAAGGATCCATATTGGCTAGGGAATCCGGAGTAACATGGCTGTAGTCAAACTATAACATCCCTCAAGGTAAACTACGTCGATGCATCTCAGTCAAAGACTCAGACACTACTACTACAGTCGAGTCAGTCATCGACTAGAGAAGGTAAGACTTCCTTGGACCTACTCGAGGATGGTTCCCATACTCAGTGCCTCGTTCTCTAATAGAGTAACCTGTACTCTCATGCTCCGTGTCTCCACAATAGACTCAAGACATCTACTAAAGAAAATGATTGTACACAACCTTCCGGAAATCAATCCACCAATCCTCTGATGATCCTATGGTCAGAGCAATTTATGAGTTAAATAAGATATTAATTCTTCTTAAATTTTTCAACTCTTGAGAATATGAATTATCATTAATCATTAACTCAAAGGATGTATCAAGCACTAAATATCACATATTGGATAGAAATAACCTATTTATTGTTTAATAGTCCAAAATTAAAATTTTCCTCTAGAAGTGTATTGACAAGTTCAGCCAATTCTGGCTCTAAGGGCACTAATATCTAACAACTCCCACTTGGCCTAAAGCCATTGGCTAAAATCTAAGTCCCATCTCTAAGGTGGGCTTTGAATCTTCTGCTGCCCAACGACTTCTGTAAGTGGGTCTCCAGCAATTTCTGTACGGGAGTTTGACTCTCTTGACTCGACGTAATCACCTTTCGAGGTAATCATGGATAGGTGGTATCACGCTCGATTGCTTAGTTGTGAGACTTTGTCCTAGGCTATGTCATGCTTCGCAGTCAGGGAAATGGATGATGCAATCACTCAATTACAAACTCACCAGAATGGTCCGTACTTTGATCGTGATTTTCCTTCATGAATCTGATCAATGCATGGTTCCACGAAACTCACTAAAAGATTCAATGTCCGATTGATCTCACTCGAATGTCGATCTAATAACCCTGGACTATGAGTTCTCCATTACAAAGAGCAGCTTCATAATCCTTAGTTCTTCTCAAGCTACTTAAGGATAATTTCACGAGAATCCAGGTTCTTCACTCTGGATTTCTGATTGATATCTACTTCTGACACTACGCATGGGCTTATAATCAGGTTCGTGTACATAGTAATGGATACATGAGGCTCCCTATTGCAGAAGAAGATCTTGCTCAAATGCGTTCTATTTCCTCAGGTGTGCTAGGGACACATCTTCTTGAAAAAATGAATAGCCATGTCTGAAGGAGTAAAACCACCTTTAGAGTTTTTCCATAACTAAACTCTTTAGTACTTCCTCTATGTACAATCTTCTTATGAAAGTCCCTAGCATCCTATTTCGGTCTATCCCTATAAGAACTTAATTCTTCCAGATATAAGGGTGCTTCCCTAGGTCTTTCATGAAGAATTCTTGATAACCACTATTTTACAATGATGGTCAACATGGGAATATCATTTTCGATAAAGGAGGATGTCATCCACGTATAATACGAGGAAAGACAACAGTGCTCCACTGACCCTTTTGAAGAACACTGGTCCTCATCATTTTTGATGAAATCAAATTTTGATCACATCATTAAAATGAGTTATTCCAGCTTTCGAGATGCTGCTTAAGTCCTATATATGGACCTTTGCAAGCTTGCAAACCTGTGATCAGTCATCACTGGATGTGAAAACCCTAGCGGCTGATTCCATATAGATATCTTCCTCAAGATATCCATTCCAAGAAACTGCTGTTTTCTTAGTCCCATTTGCGTCATATTCATAATCAAATAGGCCTGCAATAGCAAGCAATGTGTGGAATGAATTTTGAATAGCTACTGGCAAAAGGTATCCCTGATAGTCAATGCCTTCGCGTTGACTAAACCTCTTTTGCTACCAATCTAGCCTTGAAGTCCTCTCAATTTCCATCTGCACCAAATCTTTCTCTTAAAGATTCTTATTACACCAATAGGTACTATACCTTCTTTGGTGGATTCCAAGGATCTAGACTTGAGTTTGAGTGCATCGAATCAATTCTTGACTTCATTGCCTCTACATTTTCTCGGAAGTCGATATCTAATATCCTCATCTCGTTAAGGTTTGAAGGATTATCTCCAATGACACCCCATTACCTATGAGGACATTTCCTCTACATCCTCCTGAAACATAGTACCTAAGTACTTTCAGGGAGGATGAGAACTCTTTGACTGATACGAAGGTGGAGAGGTAGTGTTTGGAATTGGCTATACCTGATTTGGTTCCAATTTGGTCTTAGCTCGTTCTGCTTGTGAGACTTTCTCATCGAGCTTGATCTACTTTTCCAAATTCGCCCGATCTTGAATAAACTATTTTTCAAAGAAATGATGCCAATGTTCGACTCATAAATCACATTGTGATCTCTGAATGTAGAAAATAATCCTAATGACTCTTAGGATATCCTATGAAATCGAGCTCTGAAAGGACCCTAAAGTCCTTAACTTGTCCGCTTGTTGTCCTTTTGACATGAGCGAGACAACCCAATTCTGAAGATGACTCAGACTTGGTTTCCTACCGTGCCATTCTCATACGGTGTGGTACGGAACGATTTAGAAGGGAACCCTGTATCAGTAGAAAGATTGAAGTTAACAAATGAGTGTCCCCAAAGAAAATCAGGAAGATTTTGTGAAGCTCATTATGGAATCGAACCATATCTATAGAGTTCCGATTCTCCGTTCTGAAACCCCGTTGTGTTGAGGTGTTCCTGGTTGGAGTCTTGAGAGGACTATGCATTATCCTTGAGATAGTCCTAGGAATTCCCTGCTAAAGGTACTCACCTCCTCGATCTGATCGAAGAACCTTAATGGGTATTTTCCTATTTTGTTTTTCTACTTCATGTCTGAATTCCTTTGAACTTTTCAAAGGCTTCAGACTTGTGTCTCATAAGATACACAATACCCATACCTAGACAGATCATCGTAAAGGTAAGAGTAGACAAAATTGCCTCTAGGCCAGCACATCAAATGGGCCGCACACATCAGTATGTACTAGGGCAAGAGATCTGTGGCCCTCTCCCCCATGTCCCCAACAAAGGGAAGTTTGGTCATTTTGCCTTGAAGACAGGATTCAAATTGGATGTGACTCGGAAGTCAATGGACTCAATAGTCGCATTTTTCCCAATTTGTTGATCTATCTTCTGCTATATGAACCTAATCTCAGGTGCCATAGATATCTATCGTTTGGACTATCCTAGGTCGTTTGCAATTCACGTTTTGTCGATGGTTTAGAACAGGTATCAAATATGTGCTGATAAAGACCATTAATAAGGAAAACCATTTGCAATTTTATTTCTTTCATAAAGAATATTACAACGGTCCTTAAAGAAGGTGATCACATAACCTTCTTGTGCTAAGCATGAAATAAAAATCAAATTCCTGCTGGCTGTAGGCACAAAATAACAGCCTTGTAAAACTAAGTCTAAACCAGATGGTAATCGCAGAGGGTATGTTCCCACGGCTATTGCAGCAACTCTTGCTCCATTACCAATGCGTAGGATCATGTCTTCATTCCTCAGTCTCCTGCTATCTTCAAGACCCTGCATAGAAGTGCATAGATGAGCACTAGAACCAGAGTCAAGCACCCAACTGGATGCAGAAGAAACCATAAGGTTAGACTCAATAACGAGCATACCTCCAGAAGGACTTTCCTTCTTGTTCTTCAGGGTGGCCAGGTAAGTAGGGCAGTTCCGCTTCAATGGCCGTCGCTGTTGCAATGGAAACACTTCCATTTTGCCATCGCCTTTTCTTCGATTCTGCTTCTTCTTCTTTTGATCCTTCCACCTTTTGCTTTTCACAGACTTCTTTTTCTTTCCATAAGACTTTCTTTTGGAAGAAGTCCATTCCATAGCAAGAACTGAGCCTTTAGAATCTTTCATAAAAAGCTCAGCGGTAACCAGCATATTCATTAACTCGGCCAAGAATTCTGAAGTTTATGCATTGGTAATTCATGATGAAATTGCCCATATGCATCAGTCAAGGATTGTAGATGATAATCGTTCTCAGGTCCAAGTCCAACTTCACACCGAGCTTCTCAAGCTCTTCCATGTCCTTAATCATTATCAGACAGTGATCTTGGACTGACTGCCCATCACGCATCTTAGCCTTAAAAAGTTATTTTGTGACTTGATATTTGGCTGTGCGACTCTGTTCACCAAACATCTCCTGTAGGTGAGCCAATATTTGGCAAGCAGTCTCGATATCCTCATGTTGGCACTGGAGCTCATCAGACATCAAGCCCAACATGTAATATCTGGCCTTATTATCTTTGTCAATCCATTTTTCTAGAGACGCTCTCTGTTCAACAGATGGACGGGCTGGTAATGTGGGAGGGTCCTGGTCCAAAACATGGGTTAACTTCTCGGAACCCAAAACAATTTTGTAGTTCCTGAGCCAATCTTAATAATTGGGTCCAGTCAGTCTATGTGTGTCTAGGATACGTGCCAATGGGTTTGACGCAGACATTTTCCTGTAGAGAGTCAAAAGATTCTAGTTAGATACTATAATTTTGACTGACCAATTTTTTAGGAATTTTATTTTTAAACAAATTAGCTTCCACTATTTTCTCGGATCCTACAACTCCTCTGTAGAGATGCGAAAATCCCAAACGATTAATGAATTTCTAGTGGGTGGTGCGGTCTCACCAACTTACTCATCACCTCACCTAACAGTTATTGGTGATGGGTTAGCCAATGAGTGAACAACTCTTGTTCAATGATTCTCTAATCATGATGCATCCGAACTTGGTCCTCTAATTCCATGAATCTCACCGTATTCGAATATTGATCTACTCCTTAGTTAAGTCAGACCCACCATTTGCATAGGCTGGGTTCCTAATTGAGTCTCTCACCGTATCCAGAATATTGAGCCCAACTCATCCTCCAGTCCATAGCATCCAATGCCTAATAGACATGGTTGCATCTTTTCGGTGCAACTGAGCCACGTATCAAGCCGAGAAAATCAACCCCGGAAGGGCCCGCACATCTACAATGGTGGAAGACCTCAGACTTAATCTTTTCTTAGGGAGAATTGATTCAGGTCTCATTAAACTAGACTTGGCTTAGTCATAACAATTATGACTAACCTAGTGGCATGGGTTAGCTCGGATTATTGACCACCTCAGATCAGAACTGTGTCAACAGATATGGCCAGGTAAGTGAGACCGGTGGAAGGAATATGCCATTAACTCATACAAGAACGCATTCAGGTCGAGTAGCTTCCAATAAAAACAGTCGGTCGTCTATGCCAAACTTACCTTGGACACCAAATTGTTGAGTCAGAACCAATTGGGTTAGCCTATAATCCAGACTCTAACCTCTAAGCCTAATTAGGTCTTGCTTGATCGTGACTCGATCTTGACCCAGACTTAATCCTATTAGGCTGGTCAATTTAAGCATTATTGATCCCATCTAACCAACTCTTGATTTGATTTGATCAACCGCTTAGACCTAATTGAGCTACCCAAGCCCGAACCCAGTAATATGAATGTATCTTAGATATGAAATTCTCAATTTTAGACCTAATTAATATTCCATAAACTTAATTCTTAATTAAGTAGGGTTTATAAACAAAATATGCACAATAAATCCTAGGGTTTCAGGATCTAGGGTTTTGCAGAAAGTAAGTTTGGATTTCTGATTAAGGACGAACACGCAGCACCCCTACACATCATAAGAACACCCCATCGAATGGAAAGAGAGGGCCTTTAAACCATTCTTCATTCTTATGATCGAACGGCCAAGAGGAACGCCTTAATAAGGAACATTCAATACTACAAAACAATATCAGATCTATATCATATATCTCATATATAAAGTAGATCTAATCATGCATATTTTGATACATCTCATTATCAAATCATGCATATTTTTCAGATCTAATTTATCTCATAATAATCTAAAAAATTAGATTTAAATTGATCTAATCAAAATAAATTCTAAATCTAGACAATTATGTAGAACTATTCATACAACTAGTCTAGACATGCATCAATCATATCTCATATGATATTCAAAAATTAAATAATTTTTATTTGCTATTTTTTAAAATATTATTTAACACTTATAATATCAAAAATAGTAAATAAAAAAGATCTAAAACATGATTTAATTAGATTAAATTAAAAATATGCAAGAATATCTAATAGAACTATTCTATCTAGAACTATTCATGCATATCTCTAATCTTAGATCCAAATTATTTAATTTTAATTTTTTTTGATTTCAAGATCTGATCAAATCTCATGTGACATCTGAAATCAATTATTTTCCAATAAATAAATTTAAAAATTAGATCTGAACAATTTAGAAACCATGGCTCTGATACAGTTGAAAGGAAATCCTGATTTTCGATCACAGGTTCGTTCAGATCTGATCAGATCAAGAGATATATTTCAAAAATTTTCTCTTGATCCAATCAGATCTTGATATATTTTAGATCTGTTCTATTATTTTAATAAAATAAAAATTAAAAAGAAAATTAAATTCAAATTTAATTTACCTGATCTGAGTAATTCTATTACCCTATTGATGATCCTGTTGAGCGGAAGGTTTCTGGATCTTAGCCATGCAAGCGCCAGCCTCTACCGTATCCACTTGGGTGGATCTGGAGATCCCTCTTCTTCTCTATCATGCTCCAAAATCAGATCTGGATCTGATCTGGAGGATCTTCAAAACTCTTTTGAAGATGAGCAATCGTCCTTTGCAGCAGCGCAGCCTTCTTATTTTGATCGCCTTTCTTTGATCTAAATCGCACCAACCAAGGTCCAAAACTCCTTTTGGACGTGGAGAGCAAGGGGAGAAGAGACTATGGCATGGAGAAGGAGGGGAGAGGCAGCCTTGGGGCGTGGGTTTTCTGAATTGAATTGCTTCTTCTTCGAATCTGAGTTGGGCGCAGGGTCTTATTTATAGACTAAGCGTGATCCAACTCCTCTTCCTCCCAACCAATCACAACCCTTTGTGAAATCAGATCTAAATCTGATTGGTGGAATAAAGTCCCCTGGATTCCTCCTTAGAGGGTGCCTAAGACCAGTCAAAAGTTGGTTCTTAGAAGAACTCTAATTGGAATCCAAAAAGGAGATGGAGTCCTTATCCAACAAGGACTCCTAGGCACCTCCAACTTGGGCACATGCCTAGGATGCCGTGCCCCCTTCTCCTTGCCAGGTTCTGGTTGGGGGACAGGCCCCCACCAGCTCTCCAATAGGTGCATGACATGTGGTCAAAAGTCAAAGTGTCAATGGTCATACGTTTGACCAGTCAAAGGTAGAACTTTTGACCAAAGTCAAAGAACAAGAAATGCAGGTGACCAAAATGGCAGGTAGTGTCTTACAAATAAGACAACCTTTTTTAACTTGGACAACCTCCTGTCAGACCATATGAAGGCCTCTGTTTGAGCACAAACTCCTTTGGCTCAGACAGGACAACTTATTTATGATAGTAAAAGAAGAACGTTAGGTTCAATCGGTGCTAGCTCGATTCCTTGAACCTAATTGAATCTCATTCCGATCATTGAACTAGATCAGTTTAATTGATGATCACCAGATTCAAACCCTTGTTTGTGTGACCCAGTTAGGTTCAGTTCTAAATGGTAATGGGATAATGTCATGATCTCTATCATCGACATCATCGAAACTCCTTTCGATGGATCAGAACTCTTCTGATTTGAATAGCTAGAATGATCGATCATCTAAATCATTCTAATTGCTCCCAAATCCAACCAAGTGAACACCTAGCAGTATATGGTGGAAACCATCAGAGCTGAATGCGAACGGTCTTGTGGTGTAGCTACCCTGTGTGATTCAGTTCTTCTATCTTGAGCCCGATCAAATTAGGGTTAGGTAAACTCGTCAAACCCTAGTCTCTGTCATATGATGTAATCATTCGATTCAAGTCCAATGTGAAAAACTTATAGAAAACTCTTCTATTATTTTACTCTACCATGGCCATGGATTTCTGGACTTAATTCTCATGATCATCATAGGGCTACTCCTCTACCACCGAGGTAGATAGATTCATCTTGATGCAATCCAGTTCCTACAATGAACATGTCATAGCCAACATACACCTTAGGGTTCCATATGGCTAGGAGACCGAGTAATGGTGTAGTCAAACTATAACACCCTCAAGGTGAACTGCCGATGCATCTCAGGTTAAAGAACCAGACACACTACTACAGCATCGAGTCAGTCTTTGATGAGAAGGTAGACTTCCTAATGACTACTCGAGGTGGTCACGCTCAGTGCCCTCGTTCTCTAACGAGTATCTGTACTCTCGCTCCAGTGTCTCCACACCGTAGACTCAAGACTCATCTACTAAAGAGAAGCGATTGTACACCAACCTTCCGGATCAATCACCATCCTCATGATGATCCTATGGTCAAGAGCAATTTATGAGTTAATAATGATTATTCATGTCTTAAATTTTTAACTTTTGAAAATATGAATTATCATTACCATTAACTCAAAGGATGTATCACAGACACTAAATACACATATGTGATAGAAAATAACCCATTTATTGCTTTTAGTCAAAATTACAATTTTGCCTCTAGAAGTGTATTACAAGTGTCAGCCAATTCTGGCTTCTAGGGCACATATATCTAACAGGATTATCATGAGGATGGTGATTGATTTGGAAGGTTAGTGTATAATCGCTTCTTTGTTGTAGATGAGTCTTGAGTCTATGGTGTAGAGACACTGAAGTGAGAGTATAGGTACTCGTTAGAGAATGAGAGCACTGAGCATGACCACCTCGAGTAGGCATAAGGAAGTCTACCTTCTCATCGATGACTGACTCAATGCTGTGTGGTGTTCTGGTTCTTTGATCTGAGGTGCATCGGCAGTTCACCTTGAGGGTATTATCATTTGACTACACCATGACTTGATCTCCTAGCCATTCCAAATCCTGAGGTGTATGTTGGCTATAGCATGTTCATTGTAGAAATTGGATTGCACCAAGACGGAATCTATCTACCTCGATGGATGAGGAGCAGCCCTATGATGATCATGAGAGTCAAGTCCATAAGCCCATGGCCATGGAAAGAGTGTGAAATAATAGAAAGAGTTTCTATTAAGATTTTCACAATCGAACTTGAATTGAATGATTAAATCATATGATAGAAATTAGGGTTTGACGAGTTCACCTTAACCCTAATCTGATCGGGGCTCAAGATAGAAGAACTTAATCACACATGTAGCTGCACTGAGAGGTTCATTTTTAGTTTTGATGGGTTGCCACCATATGCTGCTAGGTGTCATTGGTGGATTTTGAGAGCAATTAGAATGATTTAGATGATCGATCATTCTAAGTTGTCTGAATCAGAAGAGTTCTGATCCATCGAAAGAAGTTTCGATGATGTCGATGATAGAGATCATGACATATCCCACTATCATATAGAACTAAACCTAACTGGATCATACAAATAAGGGTTTGGATCTGGATATCATCAATTAGACTAACCTGGTACAATTGATTTGAATAAGATTCAATTAGGTTCAAGGAAATCGTGCTAGCACACGATTGAGCCTAACGTTCTCATTTTTCTATCATAAAAGTTGTCTCGACTGAGCCAAATGAGTTTGTTCTCACTCAAGTACCTTTACCTGGTCTGACTGGAGCTTGTTCAAGTTAGAAAAGGGTTACCTTAATTTATGAGATAAATTTGAGACAACACCTATCATTTTACATCATCTGCTAATTCTTGTACTTTGACTTGGTCAAACATTGACCTTTGACCCTTGGACATCTGCCCATATGTCATGCACTTATTGAAGAGTAGATAGGAGTTTGTCCCCTCTCTAAAAATTAGAAAGAAGGGGGTGCACGCCTAGGATGGCGTGCACCTATGGATAGGGACGCTGGAGTCCCATATGGATGGGACTCCAGGTTGCTTCTTGATTTCTACTTAGGTGGCCCTTGGGTATCTACTTTGACCAATCTTAGGCTTCATCTAAGAATGAACCTGTAGATCTCTCATCTGATTAGATCAGATGATGTCATCCCACCAATCAGATTTAAATCTGATTGTACGAAGCAACGTGATTGGCTGGGGTGATGCAGCACTGCATGGTGCAGTAGAGTTTATAAAAAGATCCTGTCTGTGCCCACTTTTGAAAACTCCTCTTCCAAGCCATGCCCTAAGTTTGCCCCTCTTCTTTCTCCATGCCACCATTTGGCCCTCTCTCTCCTCTCCACGCCCAAGAAAGTTGGGCCTTCAGATTAGTGCGAGTCAGGCAAGGAAAGGCTAACAAAAAAGGAAGAAGGCAGCAATGCTGCAGAGACGATGGATGATCTTCAGAAGAAGTTTTGAAGATTCTCCAAATCAAATCCAGATCTAATTTTTGAAGAAAAGAAAGAGAAGAAGAAGATCTCTAGATTCAGCCCGAGTGGATACTGGTAGAGGCCAGGCGCTTGCGTGGCTAGATCCAGAGCCTCAGGGCTTCGACAGGATCATCAACGGATAATCAAATTACCCAGAATCAAGATAAAATTATTCAAAATTAATTTTATTTTATGTTCTTAATTATTAAATTATAAATTAGATCTAAAAAGTGTCAGATCTAATCTAGAGCTAAGAGGTAATTTTTGAAATATGCCTCTCGATTCAATCAGATCTGAATGAACCTGCCCCTTGGAAATCAAGATTTTCCTTCAACTGGTATCAGAGCTAGGTTCTTATAAAAATTTTTTTAGATATAATTTAATCTGATTAATTAGTAAATTTAGATATCACATGAGATATTATTAGATCTAAAATCAAACAAATTAAAAATTAAAATTAATTAATATAGATCTAATATATATGAGATACATAACTAGACTAGGTATAGAATTGTTCTATGTGTAGTCTAGTATAACATATTTTTTATTTGATTGAATATAATTTTTAGATCCATTTACTTTCTATTTTTTGATATTATAAATGTTATAATTAGATCTAAAAATAAAAAATAAATTATATTTAATTTATTTATATGAGATATGATAGTTGCATATTTAGACAAGTTGTAGAATAGTTCTGCAAATAGGTCTAGATTAAATTTTATTTGATAAGATCAAATTTAAATTTAATTTTTAGATAATTATGAGATAATTTTGATCTGAAAAACATGCATGCATGATATATGTGATATATACAAAACATGTTTTAATTAGATCTATTTTTTTTTATATGAGATATATGCTTAGATCTAATTAGTTTTTGTAGATTAGTTATTTTTTTGATTAAGACGTTTCTCTTGGCCATCCGGTCATAAAAATAAAGTAGGGCTTAAAGACCCTCTCCTCCCATTCAATGGGGTGTTCTTATGATGTGTAGGGGTGCTGCGCATTCATCCTTAATCAGAAATTGAAAAACTTACTTTCTACAAAATCCTAGATCCTGAAATCCTAGGATCTTATTTACATGTTTTGTTTATGAATCCTAAACTTAATTAAGAATTAAGATTATGAAATATTAATTAGATCTGAAATTGAGAATTTCATATCTAAGATATATTCATAATATTGGGTTCGAGCTTGGATAGCTCAACTAGGTCTAGCGGTTAATTAAACTGAATCAAGAGTTGGTTAGATGGGATCAACACTGCTAAAATTGACCAGCCTAATAGGATTAAGTCTAGGTCAAGATCGAGTCACATGAGTGATCGATCAAGCTAAGACCTAATTAGGCTCAGTGGTTAGAGTCTGGATTGTAGGCTAACCCAATTGGTTCTGGCTCAATAATTTGGTGTCTAAGGTATGTTTGGCAGATACGATCGACTACTTTTTAATTGGGAGCTACTCGACTCGAATGCATTCTTATCGAGTTAATGGCATATCCCTTCCACTAGTCTCACTTATCTGGCCATGTTTGTTGGCTCAATTCTGATCTGAGGTGGTCAATAATCTGAGCTAACCCATGCCACTAGGTTAGTCATAATGGTTATGACTATGTCAAGTCTAGTTTAATGAGACCTAAACCAAATCTTCCTAAGAAAAGATTAAGTCAAGATCTTCCACCATTGTAGATGTGCGGGCCCTTCCCGAGGTTGATTATTCTCGGCTGGTTATAGTGGCTCAGTTACACCGAAAAGATGCAACCATGTCTATTAGGCATTGGATGCTACAAACTAGAGGATGGATTGGGCTCAATATTTTGGATACGGTGAGAGACTCAATTAGGAATCCAATCTATGCAAATGGTGGGTCTGACTTAACTAAGGATTAGATCAATATTTCAGACACGGTGAGATTCATGGATTAGAGACCAAGTTAGGGTGCATCATGATTAGAGAATCATTGAACAAGAGTTATTCACTTATTGACTAACCCATCACCAATAACTGTTAGGTGAGGTGATGAGTAAGTCGGTGGGACTACACCATCCATTAGAAATTAGTAATTGTAGAGATTTTTGCATCTCTATAGAGGGAGTATAGGATCCGAGAAAATAATGGAAGCTAATTTGTTTAAAAAATAAAATTCCTAAATAAATTGATTAAGTCTTAATTACAATATCTAACTAGAAACTTTGACTCTCTACAGGAAGATGTCTGCATCCAACCCACTAGCACGAATATTGGACACCAATAGACTGACCAGACCAAATTACAAGAATTGGCTTTAGAACTTCAAAATTATTTTAGGTTTCAAGAAGTTAACTCATGTATTGGATCAGGACCCTCCCACCTTACCAGCTCATCCATCTGCTGAACAGAGAGCATCTCTGGATAAGTGGACTGACGAAGATAATAAGGCTAGATACTGCATGTTGGGCTCGATGTCTGATGAGCTTCAGCACCAACATGAAGATATCAAAACTGCTCGCCAAATGTTGGCTCACTTACAAGAGATATTTGGTGAACAGAATCGCACAGCCAAGTATCAAGTCACTAAATGACTATTCAAGGCTAAGATGCATGATGGGCAGTCAGTCCAAGATCATTGTCTGATGATGATCAAGGACTTGAAAGAGCTTGAGAAGCTCGGAGTGAGGTTGGACTTGGATCTATAGAATGACATAATTCTGCAATCCTTGACTGATGCATTTGGGCAGTTCATCATGAACTACCATATGCATAAACTTCAAAACTCCTTGGCCAAACTTATGAACATGCTGGTTACCGCTGAGCTTTCCATGAAAGGTTCTAAAGGCTCAGTACTTGCTATGGAATGGACTTCTTCCAAGAGAAGGTCTTTTAGAAAGAAGAAAAAATCTGTGAAAAAGCAGAAGGTGGAAGGAGGAAAGAAGAAAAAAATAGAGTCAAAGAAGAAGACCACTGATAAAGAAAAGTATTTCCATTGCAACAATGACGGCCATTGGAAGCGGAACTACCCTACTTACCTGGCCACCCTAAAGAAGGAGGCAGGTCCTTATGGAGGTATGCTCGTTATTGAGTCTAACCTTACGGTTTCTTCTGCATCCAGTTGGGTGCTTGACTCTGGTTCTAGTGCTCACTTATGCACTTCTATGCAGGGTCTTGAAAATAGCAGGAGGCTGAGGGATGGTGAGATGATCCTACACATCGAAAATGGAGCAAGGGTTACTATCGTGGTCGTGGGAACATACCCTCTTCGACTATCATCTGGTTTAGACTTAGTATTAAAAGACTATTATTATGTGCATGCAGCAAGCAAAAATTTGATTTTTATTTCTTGCCTTGCATTAGAAGGCTATATAATTAGTTTTCTTAAGGACCATTGTAACATTCTTTATGAAAGAAATAAAATTGCAAATGGTTTTCTTATTAATGGTCTTTATCAGTTATATGTTGATGTACCTATTTTTAACTTTGAGCAAAATGTGAATGCCATAAAATCAAAACATCCTAGGGATACTCCTAATAATAGGTATCTATGGCACCTAAGATTAGGTCATATAGCAGAAGATAGGGTTTACAAATTGAAGAAAACTGGGCTAGTGAGTCCATTAACTTCCGAGTCATATCCAATTTATGAATCCTGTCTTCATGGCAAAATGACTAAACTTTCTTCTATAGGACATGGGGAAAGGGCCACAGATCTTCTTGCCCTAGTACATATAGATGTGTGTGTCCCATTCGATGTGCCGACTAGAGGCAATTTAGTCTACTTCATAACCTTTACCAATGATTTATCAAGATATGGGTATGTGTGTCTTATGAGACATAAGTCTGAAGCATTTGAAAAGTTCAAAGAATTCAGACATGAAGTACAAAAACAAATTGGAAAATCAATTAAGATTCTTTGATCAGATCAAGGAGGTGAATGCCTTAGTCAGGAATTCCTAGACTATCTCAAAGAAAATGACATAGTCCCTCAATGGACTCCATCAGGAACACCTCAACTCAATGGAGTTTCAGAACGGAGGAATCGGATCCTATTAGATATGGTCCTATCCATGATGAGCTTCACAGACCTCCTTGATTTTCTTTGGGGATACTATTTATTAACTACAATTTACCTACTGAATAGGGTTCCTTCTAAAATCGTTCCTACCACACCGTATGAGATATGGCATGGTAAGAAACCAAGTCTGAGTCATCTCAGAATTTGGGATTGTCTGGCTCATGTCAAAAGACAACAAGCGGACAAGTTAGACTTTAGGTCCTTTAGAGCTCGATTCATAGGATATCCTAAAGAGTCATTAGGATATTATTTCTACATTCCAGAAGATCACAATGTGATTATGAGTCGACATGCCATCTTTCTTGAAAAATAGTTTATTCAAGATAGCGGCATTGGAAAGCAGATCAAGCTCGATGAGAAAGTCTCACAAGAGCAACGAGCTAAGGACCAAATGGAACCAAATCAGGTTAAGCCAATCCATACACTACCTCCTCCACCTCGTAGATCAGAAAGGGTTTCTCATCCCCCTGAAAGGTACTTAGGTACTATTTCAGAGGATGTAGAGGAAATGTTCCTCATAGGTAATGGGGTTCATGGTGATGATCCCAAAACCTATAACGAGGCATGATATCAGATATCGACTCCGAGAAATGGTTAGAGGCAATGAAGTCAGAAATTGACTCGATGCACTCAAACCAAGTCTGGACCTTGGTAGATCCACCAGAAGGTATAGTACCTATTGGGTGTAAATGGATCTTCAAGAGAAAGATTGGTGCAGATGGGAATGTGGAGAGACATTCAAGGCTAGATTAGTGGCAAAAGGTTATAGTCAACGCGAAGGCATTGACTATCAGGATACCTTTTTGCCAGTAGCTATGCTAAAATTCCATCCGCACATTGCTTGCTATTGCAGCCTATTTCGATTATGAAATATGGCAAATGGACATGAAAAACAGGCATTCTTAAATGGATATCTTGAGGAAGATATCTATATGGAACAGCCGCTAGGTTTCACATCCAGTGATGACTGATCACAAGGTTTGCAAGCTGCAAAGGTCCATATATGGACTTAAGCAAGCATCTCGGAGCTGGAACACTCATTTTAATGATGTGATCAAAATGTTTGGTTTCATCAAAAATGAAGAGGAACCATGTGTCTTTCAAAAAGGTCAGTGGGAGCGCTGTTGTCTTCCTCGTATTGTACGTGGATGACATCCTCCTTATTGGGAAAATGATATTCCCATGTTGACCATAGTTAAAATATGGTTATCTAAAGGAATTCTCCATGAAAGACCTAGGAGAAGCATCCTTTATTCTAGGAATTAAGGTCTATAGAGATAGACCGAATAGGATGCTAGGACTTTCACAGAAGATGTACATAGAGGAAGTACTAAAGAGGTTTAGTATGGAAAACTCTAAGAGGGGTTTAGTACCCTTCAGACATGGCATTCATCTTTCCAAGAAGATGTGCCCTAGCACACCTGAGGAAATAGAACGCATGAGCAAGATCCCTTATGCTTCAGCAATAGGGAGCCTCATGTATGCCATGTTATGTACACGACCTGATATAAGCCCATGCTGTGAGTGTCATGAGTAGATATCAGTCAAATCCAGATGAAGAACACTGAGATTCTCTGAAATATATCCTTAAGTAGTTGAGAAGAACTAAGGATATGTTACTGATCTTTGGTAATGGAGAACTCCAAGTCCAGGGGTATATAGACTCGAACTTTATGTCCGATGTAGATGATCGAAAGTCGACATTTGAGAGTCTGTTTGTGTGTAATAGTGGAGTTGTCAGTTGAAAAAGTTTCAAATAGACAATGATAGCAGATTCCACCATGGAAGCAGAATATATCACTGTATCAGAAGCTACGAAGGAAGCATTCTGGTATAAGAAGTTTGTCACGAAAATTGGAGTGATGCCATCAGATGCCATTCCTCTGTACTGCGACAACAATGGCACCATAGCCCTTGTTAAGGAGCCAAGATCTCACCAAAAATCTAAGCACATCGAGCGATGATACCACCTAATCCATGATTACCTCGAGAAGGATTACGTCGAGATCAAGAGAGTTGACTCCGTAGACAATGCGGCAGACCCGCTTACAAAGTCGTTGGGCTAGCAGAAGATCAAAGCCCACCTTAAGAAGATGGGACTTAGATTTGTAGCCAATTGGCTTTAGGTCAAGTGGGAGTTTGTTAGATATGAGTGCCCTAGAAGCCAGAATTGGCTGATACTTGTCATACACTTCTAAGGATAAAATTATAATTTTGACTATAAATAATAAAATAAATTATTTTCTATCACATATGTGAATTTAGTGTCTGTGATACATCCTTTGAGTTAATGATAATGATAATTCTTATTCCAAGAGTTGAAAATTTAAGATAAGAATTTTTATTATTAACTCATAAAATGCTCCTGACCGTAGGATCATCATGAGGATGGTGATTGATTTGGAAGGTTAGTGTACAATCATTTTTTTGTAGTAGATGAGTCTTGAGTCTATGGTGTAGAGACACTGGAGCAAGAGTACAGGTACTCTTTAGAGAATGAGGGCACTGAGCATGACCACCTTGAGTAGTCATAAGGAAGTCTACCTTCTCATCGATGACTGACTCGATGCTGCAGTGGTGTGTCTGGTTCTTTGACCTGAGGTGCATCGACAGTTCACCTTGAGGGTGTTATAGTTTGACTACACCATGACTCGATCTCCTAGCCATTCGGAATCCTGAGGTGTATGTTGGCTATAGCATGTTCATTGTAGGAATTGGATTGCACCAAGATGGAATCTATCTACCTCGATGGATGAGGAGCAGCCCTATGATGATCATGAGAATCAAGTCCATAAGCCCATGGCCATGGCAAGAGTGTGAAATAATAGAAAGAGTTTCTATTAAGGTTTTCACAATCGGACTTGAATCGAATGATTAAATCATATGATAGAAATTAGGGTTTGACGAGTTCACCTTAACCCTAATCTGATCGGGGCTCAAGATAGAAGAACTTAATCACACAAGTAGCTACACCGAGAGGTTCATTTTTAATTTTGATGGGTTGCCACCATATGCTGCTAGGTGTCACTGGTGGATTTTGGGAGCAATTAGAATGATTTAGATGATCGATCATTCTAAGTTGTCTGATTTAGAAGAGTTCTGATCCATCGAAAGGAGTTTCGATGATGTTGATGATGGAGATCATGACATATCCCATTACCATATAGAATTAAACCTAACTAGATCACACAAACAAGAGTTTGGATCTGGATATCATCGATTGGACTAACCCAGTTCAATTGATTTGAATAAGATTTAATTAGGTTCAAGGAAATCATGCTAGCACACGATTAAGCCTAACATTCTCCTTTTTCTATCATAAAAGTTATCTCAACTGAGCTAAATAAGTTTGTGCTCACTCAGGTACCTTTACCTAGTCTGACTGGAGCTTGTCCATGTCAGAAAAGGGTTGTCTTAATTTATGAGATAAATTTGAGACAACACCTGTCATTTTCCATCACCTACTAATTCTTGTACTTTGACTTAGTCAAACATTAACCTTTGACCCTTGGACATCTACCCATGTGTCATACACTTATTGGAGAGTAGATAGGGGCTTGTCCCTCTCTAGAAATTGGAAAGAAGGGGGCGCATGCCTAGGATGGCGTGCGCCCATGGATAGGGACATTGGAGTCCCATACGGATGGGACTCCAGGTTGCTTCTTAGTTTCTACTTAGGTGGCCCTTGTGTATCTACTTTGATCAGTCTCAGGTGCCATCTAAGAATGAACCTATGGTTCTCTCATCTGATTAGATCAGGTGATGTCATCCCACCAATCAGATTTAGATCTAATTGCATGAAGCAACGTGATTGGCCGGGGTGATGCAGCACTGCATGGCGCAACAGAGTCTATAAAAAAATCCTGTCTGCACCCACTTTTGAAAACTCCTCTTCCAAGCCACGCCCCAAGGCTGCCCCTCTCCCTTCTCCATGCCACCATCTGGCCCTCTCCCTCCTCTCCACGCCCAAGGAAGCTGGGCCTTCAGATTAGTGCGAGTCAGGCAAGGAAAGGCTGACGAAAAAGGAAGAAGGCAGCACTGCTACAAAGACGATGGGTGATCTTCAGAAGAAGTTTTGAAGATTCTCTAAATCAGATCTAGATCTAACTTTTAGAGAAAAGAAAGAGAAGGAGAAGATCTCTAGATTCAGTCCGAGTAGATACCGATAGAGGCCAAGCGCTTGCGTGGCTAGATCCAAAACCTTAGGGCTTTAGCAGGATCATCAATGAGTAATCAGATTACCCAGAATCAAGGTAAAATTAATTCAAAATTAATTTAGTTTTATTTTCTTAATTATCATATCATAAATTAGATCTGAAAAGTGTCAGATCTGATCTAAATCTAAGTGGTAATTTTTGAAATATGCCTCTCGATCCAATCAGATCTGAATGAACCTGATCCCAAAAAATTAGGATTTTTCTTCAATACCTTCTTGGGCGGCATCTTGCAGGGTTGATCGGAGATGAAGAAGAGACTAAAGTAGGAAAGAAATTTCGCTAAGCACTCCTTTAAGAACAAGGGATTTACGTACCCTTCCTCTAGTGCTAATTCTATTGGTGTAGAATTTGGTTGATGTTAGAATGAGCTAGAGTTGGTGAGGACAAGGTCACCGCTAGGGACCTACAAGACAAGTCCTAACCGAAGGTGGGGGTGGCTCCGGCAGGACCCTCTGATGATCTGTAGGTGGTGTGGTGCTCCCAAGCTTTGGAAGGCCATGGGTAGAGCTAGGATGAGGGCTCCAGGGAGGCTAGGACAAGTATGGTCCTAGGGCTAGGACATGAATTATCCTAGGATGGAGGTGGCATGTAGCTCTTCATGGGCTTGAGGTTTAGATATTAAGGGCCTTAAAGGACGTGGTTGGTGCTTCAGAGATCTAGGACACAAGGTGGAGCAAGAAACCAAAGCTGAAGCTTGAAGGTTGCAGAAAATGGATTTTCTACAGGTTAGGCATTTTAGTCCAAAATTAGGTCGGCTAAGTCTCAGAGCATAGGCAAAATAGAGAGCTGCGTGTTCAAAATTGCTGACACGACACAGAACTCGATCGACTTAGTTTCAGACTAAGCCGACCCAGTGGAACATAGCCGGCTCAGTGCTGAGACTGAATTGGCTCAGTGCTGAGACTGAACCGGCTCAGTGCTGAGATTGAACCAGCTCAGTGTGCGGGCAGAGTTAAGCGAGGGTCTATTTTAGGCTAGGGTCTAGGTTGATCATAGGGGTCTTAAGGCCTAATTTAAGAGGTCTTAAGGGGATTAATTCTTGTATGAATTGGATCTAGATCTAGAGGATGAGAGCATGGGAGACATGAGTGTACATGGGTTCGGTGAGTACTTTCATGTATTGGGTTAGTCGGAGAGTTTTTTGGTTGGACCTAATGGCTATCTATAAATACATAGGTTGTATTAGGATTTCATAATGCTATAGAATACAGACCTTTTCTCCCTCAACTCTCTTATTCTCTTCTCTCTAAAGTTGCCGCCCTAGGATTCTTGAAGAAGGCCTAGAGAAGCGGGGCATCTCCCTCAAGTCTAAGGAGGGAGGCACCCCATCATAGATCTAGGTGGAGAATCCATGGTTTGCTACCCATAGAGAATATCATTGGTTCGTTCAGATCCATGCTAAAGATCAGGGGCTTCCACAACATGATATTGGGGCTTATGATGCCAAGAATGATTGACGTTCGAATGATATCATGGAACATCAATTGGTATCAGGGCGAGGTGATGCTAGTTGGTGTGCTTACATGATCAAGTCAGCTCTTCTGGCTAATAGAAATGGAGTACTCAGTAAATTTTAATAGAGATTTTGGCTTAGAGAGAAAACGTATTTGGTGGATCTCTTGTATAGATGGAGCTTGTAAGAAATAGATGATGACAGTCATAATTGCCTGGTAGTGGACCGTTCGGAGCCACATGGAGTTTGTTATGGAGGGTGTGGTGTTCGTTATCATGACATGCTAGTTTGTTGGAAATTAATAGTCGATGTTTGGATGGAATAGTTACAATTAGTGAAGAACTTCACATCACAACAATTCAGGAGAAGTTCGGACTTCTCCGAGATTGTTTGCATGTTGATGAATATTCACTATATTGGGAGTTGAACCTGTGTAGATGTCGAGGTCCTTCTGGCAATTGGAAGGAGTTCGAATGGATGGAGATCAACTGGAAAGAGCTTGCCTGGTGACTAGAAGGTTCAAAGGAATTTGTCTGGGTGGAGTCCAATTGGCCATTGGAAGGAGTTCGGTTAGCTTCTAGGTTGGCTAGGCTAAATAACCAAGTGGATGAATATCTAGAACTTCAACTGCTTAGGTGACTGCTTTCGCTATTCAAGTTCGTCTAAAAGAAGTTCTGCTGGAACTTAATAGCTTATTGCGGAGGAATTTGGCTGCCTTCATAATTTATCACCGAAAAAAGTTAGACTAATTGGGTTCTGATACTCGAGCCTTACCGTTAGATGGGAAGTAATTGCTTTTACTATTCCAGCTCATCTAGGTGAGGTCTACAATGCTTTGCCAATTCTGGATCTGATCCATACGATCAGAGAAGATCAACCGATAGATTGAAGGTCGGCCATTTTTGAATTAACTGGAGTAATAATTTATACTGGTTAAAGTTCGATCATGATCGTCACTACCGGATGGGGTCATCCTAAGATTAGACAACTTACTGAACTTTGGCAGGAGCGGGTTTATCCCCAACAATTTTGAAATAAGGTTGTCCTAGTATAGCAGTGCTTATTCGTTATGCTGAAAGATTGTCCTATAATGATGAAAGATATATTTTTCATATGGCTCAATATATATATATATATATCAATATAATTGATTAGGATGTATGTGAGACTATTAAAGCCCTTATAACAATCATATTAAGTTGTAGGGTTGAAAATCAAAAGCCAATCCATTCAGGAAATAATTGATCAGTTGATGTCTAGGAAAGTAGCTCTGGGAAGGTAAAGAGATCATGATTTTTAATTGGGTTCGTTATTTACCTAACCAAATCTTTTGGTGTTTAAGACAAGAAAGGGGGGCCTCCCACCTCTCTCCCACTTACCTGGTCAATTTGATTCCTTTAAATCTTGAATTTGAAATGCTTAATGATTAGGGCACTACTTATGCCTTTCTTCATGCTAAGTCAAAACCATGTCAAGAACTATTATATAGTTGTTGTGCAACCATAAGGCTTACTATTGGGGATTGATGTGGAATTGTCTTGGTGCATTTTGATGCTTATGACATGTTTAGATGTATTACTTTATTATGCAAGCACAAGGACAGCATTATTCAAATATAACTGTATGGAAATGAAGGATCAAACTTAACTAAAATATTATAGTTTGTTGTGCAACCACAAGGTTATAAGTGTTTTAGAAGCAAGGATATGTTGAGAATTGCATGAGATGAAATTGGAAAGAGTTTCCTACCTATGAACTTATTAAAAGTTTGTTGTATAACCACAAGACTTTTATGAGGAATTGGGATCTTAATCCCACTAAAGAAACCAAGAAGGGTTTCTCACTTACCATAGGTGAGAGCTATGGTATCTGATAAAATAGTAGGAGACATAACTAGATAGAAGATTTTATCTAGTTATGCATGTCATCATAAGTGATTTGCTTATATTATTTTTCTTTTTTATGTAGATTAAATGATCAGATTAAATTACTACTATAGAATAGAACTATGGTAGTGCTTATTATTATAGCGATTTTAAAAACCACTACCATAGAATTTAAGATAGTTGTTACACTTAACCACTACTATAGATTTGACCTGTGATAGTGGTTATACTTAACCACTATCTTAGGTTAACCTATAGCAGTGGTTACCTAAAATCACTACCATAGATAAAGTATATGGCAACGGTTCAATAAAACTATTGTCATAGATTAAATCTATGGCAATGATTATACTTAATTGCTGCCAAATATTAGATTTATTATAACCATTGTTATAGATTTGACATGTGGTAGTGGTTACACTTAACCACTGCCTTAGATTAACCTATAATAATGATTATCTAAAACTGCTATCATAGATAAAATATATGGTAGCGGTTCTACAAAACCATTGCCATAGGTCAAATATGGCAGTGGTTATACTTAATCGCTGCCAAATATTAGATTTATTGCATCAGTTAATTAATCGCTGCCATATGTTCAATCTGTGAAAATGCTTATCAATAATTGTTGCTATAGATTTGATCTATTGCTATAGGTTAACCTATGGTAGTGGTTAAGTATAATTGCTGCTATAGATGCATAATATAAATTATTTTCATAATTTTTTTTGAATATGATATAATTTTAAAATTTAAAGGCAATCTTCATCATTCATTATCTAAATAATTATCGTTAGAATGTCATCACAAAAAACCACCTCGATCTGATTGTCCTAACTATATCGATCGATAAAATTTAATTTTGACAGTAAAAAATGACTGTATGATGATCTGATAGATAAAGACCATCAATTGATCCAAAAGCTTACAACGATAATCTTGATGAGGTTTGTAGTATACTATCAAAATTTTACTTTAATTAGACATCATTATCACGGTCAATCTAGCACAGGATAATTTCGACTGTTAACTAAAAAATGATTGATCAAAAGGTCAAACGATGTCTGATTATAAGATGATTTTTTAGATAAATGATCTTTGGTACTATTTTAATCATTTGTATGATGATGATCGTAAAATTCAAACCACGCATATATGAACGATCTAAAGCTATATGTCTCCTGATACTCATTTTTAAAGATCTTTTGTACTTATGCTTGTGCTTTTGTAAGATATGTTTAATATGGATAGTTCATATAGGCATGGTTTGAATTTTATAATCACCACCGTACAAACAATTAAAGTAGTAGAAAAGATCAATTATCTAAAAAATATCTATTAATCGAACATCATTTGGACTTTTGATCACTCATTTTTTATTTAAAGATCGAAATTATCTAGTGCTAGATTGATCATGATAATGATATCTGATTAAAGTAAAATTTTGATAGGATACTATAAACTTCTTCGAGATCATCATTGCAAGCTTTTGGATTAATCGATGGTCTATATCTATCAGATCATCATGCGGTCATTCATGACCATCGAAATCAAATTTTATTGATCAACATAGCTAGGGCTATTGAATCGAGGCGATCTTTTATAATGACACTCTAATAATAATTATTTAGATAATGATAGTGAAGATGGGCTTCAAATTTTAAAATTATATCATATTTAGAGAAAAATATGAAAATAATTTATATTATGCATCTATAGCAACGGTTGGCAAAAATCATTATTATAGGATCTATTGCAGCGATTGATAATCATTGCTATAGATCAAATGGCAGTGGTTTCATATATCCACTGTAATAGACCTATTGTAGCAGTTTCAAAAATTACTGCCATAGGTAGGCTAAATTCCACAACGTGCTAATTAATGTTTTCACTTTCCTCTCGTTAGACCTCTCTCTTTCTCTCTCTCGCTACGTGAGCCCTACCTAACCTGCCCCACCGTCAGTCCGCCCTACCGTCGGCCCCCTTTGGCCCTATGCCCACCCCATAGCTAGCCCCCTTTGGACTATGCCCTGCCTTGCCGTCGGCCCCCTTTGGCCCATCCTCCCTTGGCCTCGTCCCTGCACCTTGCCCCACCATCAGTTTTCTTTGGCCCTACCTCCCTTGGTCTTGGCCTTATGCCTTGCCCCACTACCGGCCCTCTTTGGCCCTACCATCCTCAGCCCCAACCCTGTGCCCCACCCCGTCGCCCCTTTGGCCCTATGCCCCACCCCACCGCTGGCTTTGGCCCCGCCCCACTACGGGTTGCCTCTACTGGTACCCTTTGGGCCCGCCCAACTTGGTTTATCTCTTATCCCTAATTTCTTAAAATTTTTAGTGATTTATTTTTCTAAGCATATATACTATATGACTTGAATTGCTAGCATGTTAATCGATGTGATTTTTATTACTAATGAAGTAATAAATTTTGTTGGGAGTAAAATAGCTCTGGCCAAAGTTCAGTGGAATGTCTAGTCTTAGTGTAGCTATGTCCGAAGTCGTGACAACCATGTCCAAACTTCAACTCAGCCATTCTCCAGGGCCAACCCAATTCAAGAAGGTTGGCCTTTAGACCTTGTCCACCAGACGAACTCCAACCCTTAGCTCTCTTCCTATGATTGGAATTCATCAAGAACATGTTGGATTTTGGTTGGATGAACTTGCATGGTGAAAGAAGTTGCCATTCGATCGATTCTACTCTTTGGCTCGAGATAAACAATAGTATTCCAAGTATTAAATCCTAGCACTATTAGACCTTGATTATGGCAGACCTTGAGGGCAACCGAATTCTCTTGCGGTAGACAACAGATCTTGTCAATTCTACACCAAGGACTCCTGCCAGCCGAATCCCTTTCTAATCAAATTGTTCTCTGGTCAAACTCCATTCAGACAAACTCTCCTCCAGCTGAATTTTTCCACTCTATTTTATGAACAACGACCAATCCTAAAAGCGGCCAAGTTCCTTCATTCCTTCCTAACGATTGTAGATCTAGCCAGCTTATATCATGCAGGTCAATTGGATGAATTTGAATAATAAAAGAACCTCATCGTCACAAGTTCGAATCCTAATTTGAGATAGGCGATAGCTACCCTGCCAACATTGAACTCTTTCGGGCTAACCTCGAGGATTAACCAAACTCCCAAGAGCAGTTAGGACAACACCACCAAGGAGCTCTGAATCACAGAACTCACCCGACTCAACTCTTAGTCAATCTCAAATCCCTATATTTCGGTTGAGCTTCTCAAGGCTATTAAAGATAGCACCAACAAAATCTAGCTAATTGCAAGTCTGCCACTCGCTACCTGAAAGTCGATCTTTGAGTTTGGTCAATCCGACCTTGAATTCTTCATCCTAATATGAATAACCTACTACCAAGTATGGATAGTTCCAGCCTCTCATCTGAACTACTTCAAATAAAACTTAACCACTTACAAGTCGGAACAAGTGATAGCCCACTCTTCGTAACAAACTTCACATGGTGAATGGCCTACTGATATTCTGTTATGGCTGTCATTTTTATTCTATTATCGGCTCTGCCTATATAAGAAATCCTCCAAATATGTTTTCTTCTTTAAGCTCTCATCTTTGCTTATATTCTCCTAAGTACTCTATTCTTGTTGGTCAGAAAACTAACTTAACCATCGGAGGGTTCTATCGGAGCTACCTACCTATGGTTTAGACTTCATCTTGTAGGTTTCATTGGTGGCCTCGTCTTCTCCTGCTCCAGTGAACTTCGGTATCAACACCATTTTCTGCATAAATAGAATTAATGTTAGAGGAAGGGCCCTCTGAGCTCTTATTCTTAAAAGAGTATCCAGTCGAGTTCATCTTCTTCCTCACTTCTACTTTGTTTTCTTTTGATATCTTCTTGTTCTAGTAAGATGCCATCCAAGAAAGCTTTGACCCAGCGATCCACCATCTTTGGCACCAGATCTCATCCAGATCAACCTGCTCCAATCTCATCATCGGCACCTTAACCTCCACCAGCAGCTATGATGGATCTGGAGCAGTTTAACCTACTGGTGTAATAGGTGAAGGGCCTCACTGAAGTAGTACAAGCTATGCAACAACCCCCAGCACTGGTTCAACCAAAAACACCCTCACTAGAGTGCCGAGATCCAGCATAAGGAAGGCCCACATGGGTGAGTCGGCTAGTGACTTCTGGGAAGGAAAAGTAGAGAGCAAAGAGCTCTTGTTCTAATCATGATTCCATCCTCGAAAGATCTTTGCCCACCTCTAGCTAGCCACACTTTGAGATCCATGATTGAGATGATATACTTGATCAGAAGCTTTAGAAAATGAATCGATGGATCGAGGAACTTCGCCATGTTGTCCCTACTTGCCATGATGACATCAGTAATGACCCTCCATTCTCTGCCTGTATCATGCAGGAACCTATCATGTTGAACTTCAAACTTTCCCAATTTGAGAGTTACGATGGGACCATTGATCCAATCGACCATTTTAAAGCCTTTAGAACTATGACACTATTCGGCATGCCTGACACCATCTTATGTCGAGCCTTCACCTCCATATTAAAAGGAGCAGTAAGTAATTAGTACTCAAATCTCAAATTTGGCACTATCTTTTCTTTTGACCAGCTAAGCAACCAGTTTGCAGTTCATTTCATCAGCAATGGCATTAAAGACGAGGTTTAGACCCCCTCATCAATATTACGTAGAAGAAAGGAAAGTCCATCTAAGCTTGTGTCAGCTGCTTCAATGCTGCTGCTTTGAAAGTCCAAAATTTGGACTTGTCTATTGCTATGGCCGTATTGAAGAGCGGCCTTTAGAAGAATAATCTTTTCTTCTTTCGAGAGAAGAAGTACCCTCGAAACTTCACCCACATGCTGGATCAGGTCGAAGGCTATATCCAAGCAGAAGAAGCCTTCAAACTGAAGGATGATAAGACTGTAGGAGAGCAACAGGCAGGTAAATCTAGCAAGTCCACAACTATTGAGAAGCTGAGTGAAGCTCAGTCATGCTCTAAAATTCCTTCTAAGCATAGATGAGCACGAACTCCACGTCGAGCTCATCGATCAAGAAGCCCAGATCGAAGAATACGGTGGAACTCCCCTTCCTGAAGATTTCATAATTAATCTCTCCTAAATGCTCTTAAGACTCAAGTGCTAATAGAAATAAAGGAGTAATTATCGAGGCTAGAGAGAATAAAGACATACCCAGCCAAGCGCAACCCCAATAAGTACTATCTCTACGATCGTGACCATGATCATGATATTGAAGAGTGCATCTAGCTCCAAGATGAGATCGACGAGCTCATTAAAAGAGGTCGATTAGATCGATTCCTCCAACATCGATCAGAAAGGAGGAAAGATCGATCAAGCACCCTGCCGCAACCTGAACCACCTTAGAGAGAAGAGCCATAAGGAGATTGGCTCTCATTTAGAATCATCAATACTATTGCTAGGGGACATCAGCAGGAGGAGACCAGTAAATCAACAGAGCCAGCGAAGAGGCAAAGGACTGAAGAACTCGTAGCTTTCACTGAAAAAGATGCATAGGAGGTTGACTGCTTGCCGTTAGAGCATCAAATGATAATTAAAACCATCTACCTTTTAATTAGAATAGTGGTGAGTCGGATGTCGATTTCCTCAAAGATTGAAGACTAAGTTACATTCAATTTGATTAAAAATAAATTAATTAATTTTAAAGCAAGAATTTAATTAAGTAGATTAAAGAGAGATAATCAAAAGTTTAAAAATAAAAAAAAGTAAATAATTAATTAACTAGGGTTTTTGAATTAATGAAAAATATTTTAGAAATTTGAATCCATCTCTAACAGGATTGTTAGTAATTCTTTTTAATGCAAAAATTGATATTTTTAAGAATTTAGTTATGATTATAATTTATTTTCTTAGACTATGAATTATATCTTTTGATTATGATCCATCTCTATGAAATCATAAATTATTCAATACTTTAATTCTTAAAAATTTAAAATATGATTTTTAATAATTTTTTTTATAATAAATTATTAAATTAAGTATGGATTATATCTATCAATCACAATCCATCTTAATAAATATAATTTATTTATATTAATAATAAGCATGCCACAGAGTCAAGATCTCATGCATAAAAATAAATTTCATTAAAAACTAGGCAGAAAAATATATTTGCATAAAAAAATTATAAAAAATAAGAAAAAGAAAATTACAACCCTTGTTTGAAGACTTCATCTACTCTTCCAAAATTTAGATCTTTAGCCATGCATGGTAGACGATCTACTTGCTTTCGGCATCTTTAGAGCTTCTTTGATTGAAAATTGAAAGAAGAAAGAAGGAAGAAATAAGGAGGAGAAGGGAGAAAAAGAGAGAAGAAAAGCTTTTTTTTTCTCTATTTTTGGCTTAGAAGACTTTTTCTCAGGCTATGGGAGTAAGAGTGCTTAAATAAAGGAGGAAACAAGGTCTTCACAATAATTTTCGAAGTCAAAATCCGAGTCTAGATCGATTTTAAACACTCTAAAGCTTCCTGACCATCAGATCTTGATCAAACGATCCAAAATCAACTCAAAAACCATCAAGATTAGCTGTTAAATTCCTAATCAGGCCTTTAGATTAATTCTGGCCATCAAATCATCGCTTGGATGAATTTCCAATATTGGATCACGCCAAATCTCCTCTAGAAACCTTAATCAGTTTGGAATGAATATCAGTCATTGGATCTCCATCAGTATCAACTTCCACCATCCGATCATGCAAAACTATAGCCGTAGATCATCATGGAATGGCCACATCAAAGACCGTAGTCAATCAAAAGCCGGCATCCCAAAGAAAATGACCAAAATGCCCTTATATGCCATAATAGAAATTCTATGAACCTCTTGGAGGTCTAGGTTCGTCATGTGGCAGCTGCTGATTAATCGTGCCTGCTGAGCTAGCTAGTCTGCACCTGTTCCATGGACCGATCGGTCAGTCCACCATGCATCGATTTTCTTTTTTTTTTCAATTTTAACTTCTAGGCTTCATAATTTTTTTATTTTAGCTCCAATTTGAGTTAAATTTATTGCATTAAAATTCATAAATCGAGCTCTTCGCATTAGTGAGCTTCTTTCCTACAAAACACTAATAAAAATATTAATTTTTTTAAAATAAATATTAAATATTATATTATTTTAATATTTTTATTTTGTAAATTATGATAATTATTATACCTTCTAACTTGAGTTTTACTCATCCTCGAGTAAAGAAAAAAAAATTAAAAATATGTACCAACTTATGAAAGTTTCTTCAGATCATCCTAGTTGATACTTGGTTAGAGATTTAAGAAATACATCATTGGATTATTAATTCTATCCCAAATAGTGGTTAAGTAAAGAATAGAAAATTTAGAGCTTTTCTTTGATCAATTCCCCATCTTTATTCTTTAGATCCTCTAATTTTAGTATGGACTAGAGTTTTTTTTTTTTTAAGAGTCAGTGCAATGTTTTAACCCCTTAAACTTTCTATTTGACCCCTGTAGCAAGCTTTAGATCAATGACTCCCAAACCAGTTGGCTTTAGAGCATTAGATATAAAACATCCCTCGGGCTTACCGACTCGAGTCAAATAGGCTACAAGTTAAAACTAACTATATAACAAGCTTCTTCATATTGCCCACTTTTTGAAATGAATAATATTGCTTACTTAGGCAACGGGACCCGATTATTCGGTGGGAGATTCATGTTTAGAACTTGCTCTTTATTTTTTTTAAAATTTTTTTCATAATTTTTTTTCATAATAATTTTTTTCACTCATACCCATATAAAGTAGATTCTTTATCAAATATAGGCTGGAAGAAGGTTTTAGAATTACTCAAAAATTTAACTATTCTAGACCTGACCATTTATTGGGTTTTCTTAATAATTAGATCCTTAGTATTTCAAAAATTCTCTAGATCATTAATCAATCATCGATTAAAATGCTTGAAAAACTTCAAATCAGGATGAAATCAAGTACATAAGACTAATTATTCTCATACTTGAGGACTTTAAAAAAAATTTATTTATCCTTTCCTCCAACTTAATTTTCATTATCCTCAATGAAGGAAAAAAAATAGAGTGTGATAAATAATAAAAAAAATATCAAGAAAAGAGTTCACCTGGCTTAATATGGTTTTGGTCTTGGTCTAGGTTTATTTATTCTTCATTCAACATGGGTTTCTAGTTCTCCCCCCAACTTAGTCCTAAAAGAAAGTTAAACTAAAAAAAAAAAGAAAATATTAAATATGAAAATCTGGGTTGCCTCCCAGTAAGTGCTAAGTTTAACGTCTTCAGCCAGACTTGTTCAAAAATTAATCTGAGTAAATAGGTTCGTAAAGAACCATAGCTTCTTCATTAGATTCAGTAGGTAGTTCCAAGAATGATTTTAGTCATTGTCCATTAACTTTAAAAGTAACACGATTACTTAGGTTTTCAATTTCTATGGCCCCGTGTGAGAAGATTTTTTTAACAATATATGGTCCAATCCATTGAGATCTTAATTTATCTGAAAATAGGTGTAGCCTAGAATTATGTAAAAAACCTTTTATCTAGATGAAAAATATTTTCTATTAATTACTTGATCATGAAAAGCTTTAATTCTTTCTTTATAAATTTTTGAATTTTCATAGGCTTCATTCCTAATTTTTTCAAGTTCATTGATCTATAATTTTCTCAGGTCACTAGTTGCATCTAAATTCATATTTAGTTATTTAATGGCCCACATTGCCTTATGTTCTAGTTCTATTGGCAAGTGACATGCTTTATCGAAAATAAGCCTATAAGGAGACATCCCTAAGTTGGTCTTAAAAGCTGTGCGGTAAGCCCAAAGTGTATCGATTAATTTCAAAGACCAGTCTATTCTATTTGTGTTTATTGTCTTCTCTAAAATCAGCTTGATTTGTCGATTAGAAAATTTAACTTGCCCACTTGTTTGTGGATGATAGGGTATGGCCAATTTGTAGTTAATATTATACTTTTTCATTAGTGATGCAAAAGATCGATTGCAGAAGTGTATTCCATGATCACTAATAATAGCTTTAGGAGTGCCAAATCGAGAGAGGATGTTTTCTTTGAGAAATTTGATAACAATCCTACTATCATTAGTCTTGCATGGTACTGTCTCTACCCATTTGGATACATAATCAACAGCTACTAAGATGTATTCATTTCTAAAAGATTTTGAAAAAGGTTTGATGAAGTCTATTCCCCATACATCAAATATTTCAATAATTAAAATTGGATTCATAGGCATCATATCTTTCTTTGTGATTCATCCTATTTGTTGGCACCTACACAACTTTTATAGTATTCATGGGCATCTCTAAATAAGTTAGGCCAATAGAATCCACATTGAAGCACTTTAGCCGCAATCTTTTTAGCACTGAAATGACCACCACAAGCTTGATCATGGCAAAAGGATAAAATGCTCCTAACTTCTTTATCTAGGATGCATCTTCTTATGATTTGGTCAGGACATTGTTTTAATAGATATGGATCATCCCAAATAAAATAATTTACTTGAGAGAAAAATTTATTCTTGTCTTGAGTGGTCCAGTACATTGGAATTTGGCCGGTGGCTAAGAATTTCACTATGTCAGCATACCAAGATTCTGATGTTATTGATAACAATTGTTGGTCAGGGAAGGACTCATTAACAGGTATCTCTTTAGTTGGTGCGATTGTCAGATGAGATATATGATCTACCGCTATATTTTTTGTACCTTTCTTATCCCTGATTTTTAGGTCAAATTCTTGCAAAAGAAGGATCCATCTAATTAGGCATGCCTTAGCATCTTTCTTTGAGAGAAGGTGCTTAATAGCTGAGTGATCATTATAGATAATTACATGAAAACCCACTAAGTAGGATCTAAATTTCTTTAAAGCAAATACCACAGCTAAAAAAATTTTTTCAATAGTTGAGTAATTAAACTGTGCTTCATTTAAAGTTTTGCTAGCATAATAGATCACTCGAGGTAGCTTATCTATCTTTGCACCTAGAATAGCCCCTATGGCACGATCAGATGCATCGCACATGAGCTCAAAAGGTTGAGTCCAAACAGGTGGATGAATAATTGGGGCCGAAGTTAATTCTTTCTTTAGACTTTTAAAGGACTCCAGATATTTAGGTGTGAAGTCAAATTTGACATCTTTAGCTAACAAGTTAGTTAATGGTCAAACCACTTTGCTAAAGTTTTTGATAAATCTTCTATAGAATTCGGCATGTCTAAGAAAAGAACGAATTTCTTTTACTGATTTGGATGGTGGAAGATTTTTAATTAAATCTACATTGGCTTTATCTACTTCTATACCTTGTTTTGAAATTACATGACCAAAGACTATGCCTTCCTTAACTATAAACTGGCTTCCTTTTCAATTCGGAATTGAATGCTTTTCTTTACATCTTTCTAAGACTAGCTTAAGATGATGAAGACAATTAGTGAAAGTGGATCCAAAGATGGAGAAGTCATCTATAAAAATTTTAAGAAACCTTTCAACTATGTTTGAGAAAATACTAGTCATGCACCTTTGAAAAGTAGCTGGTGCATTACATAATCCAAAGGGCATGCGTCTGTAGGCAAAGGTTCCATATGGATAGGTGAAGGTAGTCTTTTCTTGATCCTCAGGGGCTATAAGAATTTGATTATATCTCGAGCATCCATCCAAAAAGTAATAAAAGTCATGCCTTGCTAGTCTTTCTAACATTTGGTCTATGAAGGATAGAGAAAAATGATCCTTTTGGATAGTTGTATTTAATTTTCTATAGTCAATGCAGACCCTTCATCATGTTTGAACTCTTATTAGGACCAATTCATTATTATCATTCTGGACCACAGTAACTCCTGACTTTTTGGGTATCACTTGTATCAGACTTATCCATGAACTATCTGAGATTGGATATATTATTCCATTATCAGGAAGTTTTATTATTTCATTCTTTACAACTTCTTTCATGGCTGGGTTAAGTCTTCTTTGGAGATCTCGTTTAGGCTTAGCTTTCTCTAATAAATGAATTCTATGTTGAACAATCAAGGGACTAATACCCTTTAAATCAGCCATGGTCCATCCCAATACTTCTTTATTCTCCTTAAGAACAGTCAATATTCTCCTCCTTGTATAGGGTTTAGGTCTGCTGAAATAATTACAGGCAAGGTTTTTGATGGACCTAGGTATGCATATTTCAAGTGTTTGGAGAGTGTTTTTAATTCTATCTTGGGTGTTTCCTCCACTGATGGTCTAGACAATGGTTCAACTGGAGGTTTCCATCTAAGTTTCATATTGACTATGGCTAAATCATTGACCTCTTCAAATTCTTCATAGTTCTGATTCGCCCATAGTTTCATGTCAGATTGTTCTTTACTCAGGTCAATGGGTTCATAAACATTGTCCTGTATTAAGTTGAGGTCACTAACTTGATTTGTTTCAAACAGGGTAAAAATATTTAGATCTGTGATCATATTACCAAAGGAAAGCTTCATTAGACCATTTCGACAATTGATTTAAGCATTGGCTGTGGCTAAAAATGGTCTACCTAATATAACTGGGATGTGGCCATTTGGATTTATTACAGGTTCAATTTCTAAAATCACAAAATCTACTGGATAGATGAAATCACCAACCTTAATTAATACATCCTCTACGATTCCTCTTGGAATTTTTAAAGATCGATTTGCTAATTGTAAAGTCATTCCTATAGGCTTTAATTTTTTTAACTCTAGCTTTTCATAAACTAAATAAGGTAGTATATTGACACTTGCCCCTAGGTCTAATAGAGCCTTATTAATGAGGGTTTTTCCATGATGCAAGAAATAGTGGGAGACCCTAGATCTTTGTATTTCACTGGCACATGGTTCGACAGGTATGAACTCACACTAGCTACCAGGAAGGCTCTCTTAGGTACATTGGTAGTCTTTTTCTTAGTACACAAATTCTTCAAAAATTTAGCATATGATGGAACTTGTTGGATAATATCTAATAAGGAAATATTTACTTTTACTTGCTTAAAGACCTCCAAAATTTTATCTAGTTAGGCAAAGTTTCGGTTGGACTTAAGTCTATTAGGGAAGGGTGCTACAATCTTGGGTATTGGTCCAACTAATTCTGGTTTGGGCTCTGCTAGTGAATCAGGTTCTATTTTTTTAGGTTCTTCAGACTAGTCCTATTCAGATATAGGTTCAGATGATGGATCTTCTATTTCTTCTGCTGATGCTTTAGATGTACCCACATGATTATCTATTTATTTCCTAGATCTTAGTGTATGAATAGCATTTAATTGGTTAATCTGGGCTCCTTGTTGGGGTTTTTAATTATTTTGGATTCTAGGGTTAGCTTCAGGTTGACTTGGCAATCCATTCTTTTCTTTTTCACTAAGAGCTGTGGCTAACTAACCTAATCATATTTTTAGACAGGCAATAGCTTGAGAGTGAGAATTTATAAGTTGGTTGGTAAGATCGTTTTGCGATTTCATCATGGCTTCCAAGATTTTTTCTATTGATCAGTTGGATTGTTCAATGGTTGGTTGGGTCTTGAGTAAGATTGGTTGATAGTAGGTCTATTTGAATTTGATCCTTGGGGCCAAGAAAAATTGGATTGTTGATTAGGATTGCTCGAATTAGTATTTTATGATCAAGAAAAGTTTGGTTGGTTTCTCCATCCTGGATTGTAGGTTGATGCAGATCATTGGTAGGTTTTTGATAGGCTGCATTCACTTGTGCATAATCATTATCAGTCTGTTTCATCAACAAGGAACATTCCTCTATGACATGGTCTGGTGCACTACAGCCATTGCACATGGAAGCAGACACTTGGTTTACATTAGCTGATTTATGTAATTCTAGGGCCTCAACTCTATGGGCCAGGTTTGCAAATTTAGTTGAAGAAGTTTGGACATGGTACATCCCTCCTCTTTTTGGTGTGGATTTTTTTATTTCCCTAGTTGCCTCCCATTGTAGACTTTTTTCTGCTAGATCCTCTAAGAATTGCCAAGCCTTATTAGCTTCCTTATACATGAATTGGCCCTGACACATTGACTCTAGCATAATTCTAGAATTTGATTCTAATCCTTCATAAAAAATTTTGCACAATATCAAAATTTGTATCCTATGATGTGAGCATTGGCTTAAAAGGTTCTTAAAATGGTCTAGACATTTTTAGAATGGCTCACCTTCTAATTGGCAAAATTGATTAATTTCATTCTTTAACTTGGTTGTTTGGTGATGTGGGAAGAATTTCCTCAAGAACATTTTTACAAAGCCATCCCATGTTGTGATCGAATGTTTGGGTAGACTATATAGCCATTTTTTAGTATTTTTCTTAAGGGCAAAATTAATCAGTCTAAGTTTAATAGTATCATCAGAAAGTTGATGTATTCTCATAATGTCATATACTTTCTCAAATTCTCTAATGAAAATATATGCATCATCAATTCTAGTGAATTTAAGGAGCATGTTGATGATTTGAGATTTAATTTCAAAATTGGTTGCCTCAATCAGGGATAATCAAATACAGGATGGTTGGGCTGAGCCCACTAGGTACCAAAGGTCCATCAGAGTCTAAGGTTCTTAATCCATAGTGGACTTAGAAATTTCTTAAATTATGATAGGATTTGAATCTACTCTTAGTAATCAACCAGATTCTCTTTTCTAAGTTTTTATTTTTTATTTTTAACTTTTATATATTTTTTAATTAATTAATTTTTTAATTTTTAATAATTTTTTTTGAAAAAAATTTAGAAAGATGAGAAGAAAAGATAGAAGAAGATTCTAAAGATGAGTCCTAAGAAGGCTTAAATCTAGAGATGAAAGAGAGTGGAGTGCTTTAATTAGGTTTAAATTTAGTGTTAATAGCAATCAAGTTAAGCAAATATGGACTCTCTACCCTAGGATTAACCTAGGTCTAGACAGCTCCTAACTATTTCAAGATCACCTTTGAGCACTCCAAGCTCAAAATTGGCTAACTGATTCGGTCAAGTAAGTGTAAGATGTGGGAGGTTTCTTGCTCGTTGCTTTTCTTAAATACCAATTGAGTTGGCCAGATCAGTCAACGAAATCAATTAAAAATCACAATCTTTGAACCACTTGCCTTAAACACCAAATAATTAACCAATTTGAATCCGATCCAACTTTAGAATTTTCTTATCCTAATGAGCTCGAGTATTCTTAAGGGCTAATGTCTAATTGATTTTAAACTAAAAGACTTAGGTCAATGCAATATGTATGGTGGTGGTTTGTGGGCTAAGGAAGGATTATCAAATTCTCACTTTATCTTGTTTAATGGATTGTGCTCTTAAAGTATATTATGAATATTCAATACAAATAAAAAAAAGATATCTAAATATGTTAAAAATTAATTTTATGTTATGTTTTTGGTTTTACAAATTGATTAAGTATTATGAGATGTCAGTAATTTTTTAGGATTTATGATTTTATCTTTTTATAAGTGTATTTTAGGTTTTTGATTTATTTGATTTTGCAAAGAAAGTAAATTCAAGTGATTAAGTCTAAAAAGTAGTAAATTAATCTTAGTTATATAAAGCAAAAAAATTAATTATAAAAGATAATAATTAACTAAATAAAATTAAAGAGCAATAAAAAGATTTTTCTATTTTTTTTATTTTTTATTCTTTATTTTTTAAATTAATTAATTAATTTTTAATTAATTAAAGCAACCATGCTACAATCTCCAGCAACGGCACTAAAAATTTGATTGCTTATCATTAGAGTGTCAAATGATAATTAAAATCGATCTATGATAAGTATAATAAATTCATTAATAAAAGTATTAATTTATCAATTAATTAATATTAATTTTTAAGAATTAATAATCAATTTATATATAATTTTTAAGAAATTAATATTTTTATTAATTAAAAAATTAATTAAAAAATAATAAAAAATAATAAAAATTAAAAAATAAAATTTTATTATCAATAGAAAGAGCTCATTTTTTTGATCATAATGAAATAAATTTTAAGTAAAACGAAGCTAAAATGGAAAAGATATGAATTTTGAAAGATATAAAATAAATAAAAATTAAATAAAAAAAAGAAAATGGCTCAGCCGGCTCCGTAAGCCGAGCCACCAAGCCAAGCCAAGCCATCAAGCTGACTCAGCCATTGAAGCCATCAGCCGGTCCATGATCCAGACATGGACCGCCAGCTCAGCAAAATCCGGCGAATCAGAGATTGCCACGTGGCGGACCTAGACCCTTAAAGGGTCTACAGAAATTTATCGCGGCTCACAGGGCAATCTGGTCATTTCACTCGGCGACAGAAGCGCTGATTGGCTGCGGTGTGCGGTGCGGCCGGTCCATCCGATCCATGGGAATAGTAATTGCGCGATCGGACGGCTGCGGTTGATTGCGGTCATGATCGGACGGCGGTGGTGATTTCCAGGCTTGATTCAAATTCTATTAAGCGATCTGGCGCGATCCAATGGCCAGAAAACCAAGTGATGAAGATCTGACGGTCCAGAATGCTGCCGACGGTGATCAAGACTCCCAAAGCACGATTTGCGGCCAGATTTCCTCGATCAAGCGTGATCCAATGGCCAGAATTTAATCCGACCCGATCTGAGCTGATCTGCATCCGATTTTGATGATTTTTGGACCGTTGGATTCCTATTGAATGGATGGATTTTATTATATTTACTAAAGTCATTTTAGAGCTATTTTAATTTGAATTTTATTCAAATTTTGATGATTACAAAGTTCATTAGTCCCATGTTACCTTTAGAAAAAATATCCAGCCCTCCTAGCTCTATAAAAAGGACCCTAGGCCATAAAAAATTGATATCTCTGATCAAGATGAAGTTTTGGTATAGGGCGAAGCTAGGCTATGGGTTAAAGGCTGCTTCGAAGCAACGGGTGCCGAGAAGAAGAGCCAAGCTTCTACACCATCTTTCTGCCAATGCCGATCCAAGATCAGAGATCAGGCTATTTTATTTTATTATCTTTTCTTTTTAAATTTTATGTATTTAAATTCTAAAATTTTAGTTAATAAAAATTTTATTTTTATATTTTAATTTCTTGCTTTTTTATTTTTATTGTAATTTAATTTCTGCACCTTAAATTATTGCTTTGCAAGTAGATGCTAAGATCTAACTAGTAGATCTTAGTACCAAGTTTAAATTCCTGCACCTTTTAATTTTTGCTTTTAATTTTCCGACTTCACTTTTGATCCTAAAACTCTTCTTTTATTTCTTTTTCTTTTAAAAATCAAAGATTTCAAATCTAAAAATACTACCTTCCCTGTGGATTCGACCCGACTCACTACTGTTTACGCATTTTCAATGATTTTAAGAAGTCGGATTAAACTGATAAACACGGTATCTTAACGACAGCATCGTGTCCCTATCATGTTTTTGGCGCCGTTGTCGGAGAAGATTTTTAATTTTTGATTTTGATTTCTTTGATTTATTAAAAATAATTCTGGCAAACGCACCATGTTTTTGGCGCCGTTGCCGGGGAAGGAATAGATGCTATTTTTTTCTTTGATTTCTTTGATTTTTTTTTGTAAATTAATTATATTTTTTTAATATTGCTTACTAATTTTTTTTTTATTTATTTTGTAGAAAAAAAAAGAAAAAAATGAAGAAAGCATCTAATTTTGGTAAGATCAATCCTAACCCTAGTCCTCTTTTCTTTTTATTTATTTATTTATTTATTTTATTTTTAAATTAATTTAAAAAAAATATTCATTTAAATATAATTAAAAGCCTCATGATAAGATTAGAAACCCTAACTATTTAGAGCATGCATCATAATAGTTTTAGTTTTATTTTTATTTTTATTTATTTATTTTTTGGTGATTGCTGGAGGCAAGGTAAGCCTTTCAGAATTCAATAAGTTGCATGCATCTAGTTTAAATTGCATAGAACCCTTTGATTGAATTTTTTTTTTTTCGTGCATATTCATATTAAATCAAATTAAGGGCACAACCCAATTAAACAAGATAAGGTGGGGATTTGATCACCCTTCCTTGGCCCACAAACAACCAACCAACATCCTGCACTGACCTAAGCCTTTAAATTAAAATCAATTAGACATCAACCCTAGGAACTCGAGCTCAATAGGACAAGGAATCCTAAGAGTTGAACCGGGTTAGGATAAGTCAATTTGACTGGTGTCTAGGAAAGTGGTTCAGGGACAATTGGGCCCGAAGGAAGGTGATTTTTAATTGGTTCCGTTCGCTTACCTGGCCAAGCATAATTGGTGTCTAAGGCAAGCAACGGGGGGACTCCCACTGACCTTACACTTACCTGGCTAGTTGATTGGCTAATCCTACACTTGGAGGGCTTGAAGGTGACCTTGGCAGTTAGGAGCTGTCTAGATCTAGGATAACCCTTAGTCAGGATTGATTGACCAACTCGATTGCTAACCAACATCAAACCTAATTAAACCTAATTTTTCTCTTTCTTCTTAATTCTAGGACTCCTTAGGACCTCTTCTTTAGAACTCTTCTTTCTCTAAAAATAAAATAAAAATAAAATAAAATAAAAATTAAATTAAACTACCTAAAAATAATATTAAAAATAATAATTAAATTAAATTAAAATTAATAAATAAAAAATTTAATTTATAATAAAATAAAAAAATAATTAAAAAATATTAAATTTTTTTTTTTTGAACCACACATTAGGGTTGCACTAATATATGTATGGTAGGAAATCATTTTTTCTAATTTAGTTGAACTTAATTGAATGGTTGATTCACATTAAACATAATAATCAAATGGCTAATATGAATCTAATAGTCCAAAAATTAGATAAAGTTGACCTTCTTGATCAGAAAATAGATCAACTCCTAACCCTAGGTCAACAATCTTCTAATTATCAGGAGAGTTATTCAATCTGTGCTAGTCCAACCCATCATGTAAGTGAATATTCTATGACTGCACAGTTTTCATATTTTATCCAAGAACAAGTTCAAGCTACTCAAGGATACTCCAAATTGATTAATGACCCATTTTCAAATTCATATAATTCAGATTGGAGTAACTTTAATTTTTCTTGGACATCCCAACAGACTCAGGCTCAGACCCAAATTTCACTTGAGCAAAATTATCAAAATTATGCCTATAATAATGGTCAGCCTAGTCAGTTTAACCAGCCATCATATTATAATCAGCCTTCATACCCACCTCCTCAATAGACCAATCTAGCTGATGATAGATTTAACCAACTTCAACAATTAATTCTAACTCAACAGCAATCTATCGCCAGACTAGAAGCTCAAATAGGACAATTAGTTGAGTCTAACATGAGGAGAGAACTAGATCAACTACCGAACCTACCAATTTTAAATAACCCACCTAATGACCACCAACCACCTGGATTAAATTATCAATCTAATGTTTCATCTAAGAATCTCCAATTTGAGAATACCAAAGTAATTCCTGAACTTAAAAGCTATAGGATTCTTATGGACCCATATCAAGACCAGGTGAGAGAGGCTAGTACTGATGCTAGCCAAAATAAAAATTTAGAGGAACTGGTTAGTACTGAGACTAACCACATAGAAGAACCCAAGCCAGGAATTAGTACTGATGCTAGTTCCAGTTTAAATGAGATAGAAATAAGAGAAAAGAGAATAGATGATTTACCCGAGACTTATAAACCTAATGTCCTATTCCCTTCAACCCTAGAAGTTGGTTCTTCTTATAAAAATCAAAAGGCATGTAATGAAATGTCAATGGAGTTGTTTAAGCAAGATCACATTAATTTACCTCCAGAATTAAAACCGCCTTTAGTCACCATTCCAGCACCCATTGAATCAAACTTAACTCCAAAAACTCCATTCATGAGCATTTTAGAAGAACAAATAGGAGTAATTCTTAATAAACATGGGTCTGAGAATGGAATCACAAATTATATCCCTAAAATTAACAAAGATTATATCAATAATGGGATTATAAATCATCTTTCTGAGATTGGCAATCCAAAACCATTGGAATTTGTCAATCCAATATTCGACACAGGATAGTGAGCTACATTGTGTCTGGCTGAAGACGGTAAACTTAGCGCTTGTTGGGAGGCAACCCAATATTTAGTTTTTATCTAATTTATCTTATTTTCTTTTTAGGATAATTTGAATAAGTTGGAGGGAGAGCTCAAATTTGTAAAGGCATGTGCTAGATCAAAAAAATAAATAAATAAAAATACTGAGTTAGGTGTATTCTTCCATTTTTTTTACATCCTTTATTTTTTTTTCTTCTCCATTGAGGACAATGTCGATTAAGTTGGAGGGAGAGAAAAATAAAAATTTTAAAATTTTAAGTCCTCAAAAAAGTTAGTATTTAGTATTTAGATACCTGATTATGCTTAAGAATCAAATTAAATTAAGTATTTTAAAAAAAAAATTGATGCACAGATTAGAGAATCTATGAGATATTGAGGAATCAAGTATTAAGAAAATTCAATAAAGAGTTAAGTCCAGAACATAAAAATTTTTTTTCTTGGAGCATTTCTAATTATTTCTACTAGCATCAAAGAAAAGTCTACTTTTTATAGGCTTGTGTAGGGTAACTATACGTTTCTTCATATAAAAATTTATTTTAATAAAATAGTTTCCAAGTACTTCTCACTGAGTAACCGGGCCTCTTTGCCTAAGCAAGCATTGAGTTTCACATCAAAAGGTGGGAAGGGCAAAGAAGCTCGTTGTAAAGCTAGTCTTAACTCGTAGCCTATTTGATTCGAGCTAGTAAGCCCGAGGGGTATTCTATACCTAGTGCCCTAAAGCCAACTGGTTTGGGAGTCATTGGCCCAAGACTCGCTACATGGATCAAATAGAAAGCTTAAGGAGTTAAGACACTCAATAGTGGTACAACGTTAAAAAAAAAAAAAAAAAAATATTGGTTTCCCACCAAGTAACCGGGTCCCGTTGCCTAAGTAAGCAATGATATTCGCATCAAAAAGTGGGCAATGTGAAAATAAAAATTAATAAATGAAGGATGGAAGTAGCAATACACTTGCCTATATGAAAGTTTAGACAAATCAGAGATAAAAGTGAAATAATTTAGAAAAAATTCTGAAAAATTTAATGTTCTTTACTTAATTTTTCTATTGATAAGTATTAATACCCCAATGATATATCTCATTTAAGCTCTACTGAATATCAATGGCCATTTTGAAAATTGCTTAGGTAAAATTCGAAACTCTAAAGTTAAAAGATATTTAAAACTAAATTCTTTCTTTACTCGAGGACGAGCAAAGCTTAAGTTGGGGGGTGTGATAAGTATAATAAATTTATCAATAAAAATATTAATTTATCAATTAATTAATATTAATTTTTAAGAATTAATAATCAATTTATATATAATTTTTAAGAAATTGATATTTTTATTAATTAAAAAATTAATTAAAAAATAATAAAAAATAATAAAAATTAAAAAATAAAATTTTATTATCAATAGAAAGAGCTCATTTTTTTTGATCACAACGAAATAAATTTTAAGTAAAACAGAGCTAAAATGGAAAAGATATGAATTTTGAAAGATATAAAATAAATAAAAATTAAATAAAAAAAAGAAAATGGCTCAGTCGGCTCCGTAGGCCGAGCCACTAAGCCAAGCCAAGCCATCAAGCTAACTCAGCCATTGAAGCCATCAGCCGGTCCATGATCTAGACATGGACCGCCAGCTCAGCAAAATCCGGCGAATCAGAGATTGCCACATGGCGGACCTAGACCCTTAAAGGGTTTACAGAAATTTATCGCGGCTCAAAGGGCAATCTGGTCATTTCACTCAGCGATAGAAGCGCTGATTGGCTGCGGTGTGCGGTGCGGCCTGTCCATCCGGTCCATGGGAATAGTAATTGCGCGATCGGACGGCTGCGGTTGATTGCGGTCATGATCGGACGGCGGTGGTGATTTCCAGGCTTGATTCAAATTCTATTAAGCGATCTAGCGCGATCCAATGGCCAGAAAACCAAGTGATGAAGATCTGACGGTCCAGAATGCTGCCGGCGGTGATCAAGACTCCCGAAGCATGATTTGCGGCCAGATTTTCTCGATCAAGCGTGATCCAATGGCCAGAATTTAATCCGACCCGATCTGAGCTGATCTGCATCTGATTTTGATGATTTTTGGATCGTTGGATTCCTATTGAATGGATGGATTTTATCAGATTTACTAGAGTCATTTTAGAGCTATTTTAAATTGAATTTTATTCAAATTTTGATGATTACAAAGTTCATTAGTCCCATATTACCTTTAGAAAAAATATCCAGCCCTCCTAGCTCTATAAAAAGAACCCCAGGCCATCAAAAATTGATATCTCTGATCAAGGTGAAGTTTTGGTATAGGGCAAAGCTAGGCTATGGGTTAAAGGCTGCTTCGAAGCAACGGGTGCCGAGAAGAAGAGCCAAGCTTCTACACCATCTGTCTGCCAATGCCGATCCAAGATCAGAGATCAGGTTATTTTATTTTATTATCTTTTCTTTTTAAATTTTATGTATTTAAATTTTGATATTTTAGTTAATAAAAATTTTATTTTTGTATTTTAATTTTTTGCTTTTTTTATTTTTATTGCAATTTAATTTCTGCACCTTAAATTATTGCTTTGCAAGTAGATGCTAAGATCTAACTAGTAGATCTTAGTACCAAGTTTAAATTCCTGCATCTTTTAATTTTTGCTTTTAATTTTTCGACTTCACTTTTGATCCTAAAACTCTTCTTTTATTTCTTTTTCTTTTAAAAATCAAAGATTTCAAATCTAAAAACACTACCTTCCCTGTGGATTCGACCCGACTCACTACTGTCTACATATTTTCAATGATTTTAAGAAGTCGGATTAAACTGATAAACATGGTGTCTTAACGACAGCATCGCGTCCCTATCAATCTACCTATTAATTAGAATAGTGGTGAGTTGGGTGTTGATTTCCTCGAAGATTGAAGGCTAAGTTATATTTAATTTAATTAAAAATAAATAAATTAATTTTAAAATAGAAATTTAATTAAGTAGATTAAATAGAGATAATTAAAAGTTTAAAAATAAAAAGAAAGCAAATACTTAATTAATTAAGATTTTTGAATTAATAAAAAATATTTTAGAATTTTGAATCCATCTCTAATAGGGTTGCAGTAATTCTTTTTAATGCAAAAATTGATATTTTTAAAAATTTAGTTATGATTATAATTTATTTTCTTAGAGTATGAATTATATCTTTTGATTATGATTCATCTCTATGAAATCATAAATTATTCAATGCTTTAATTGTTAAAAATTTAAAATATAGCTTTTAATAATTTTTTTAAAAATAAATTATTAAATTAAGTATGGACTGTATCTATCGTTTACAATCCATCTTAATGAATATAATTTATTTAGATTAATAATAAGCATGCCATAGAGTCAAGATCTCATGCATAAAAATAAATTTTATTAAAAACTAGGTAGGAGAATATGTTTGCATAAAAAAATTATAAAAAAATAAAAAAAAAAATTACAATCCTTGTTCGAAGACTTCATCTACTCTTCCAAAATTTAGCTCCTTAGCCATGCATGGTAGATGATCTACTTGCTTCTGGCATCTTCGGAGCTTTTTTTATTGAAAATTTGAAGAAGAAAGAAGGAAGAGATAAGAATGAGAAGGGAGAAAAAGAGAGAAGAAAAGCTTTTTTCTCTGTTTTTGGCTTAGAAGACTTGTTCTCAGGCTGTGGGAGTAAGAATGCTTCAATAGAGGAGGAAACAAGGTCTTCACAATAATTTTTGGAGTCAAAATCCAAGTCTGGATTAATTTTAAACATCCTAAAACTTCCTAGCCATTTGAAATCAACTCAAAAACCATTAAGATTAGCTGCTTAAACCCCTGATCAAGCCTCTAGATTAATTTTGGCTGTTGGATCATCGCCTGCATGAATTTTTGCCATTGGATCATGCCAAATCTCCTCTGAAAATCCTAATCAGGTTGGAATGAATATTAGCCATTGGATCTCCACTGACATCAATGTCCACCATTCGATTATGCAAAATTATAGCCGTAGACCACCATGGATTGGCCATGTCGAAGACTGCAGCCAATCAGAAGCCGGCGCACTAGAGAAAATGGCCAAAATATCCCTATATGCCTTGGTAGAAATTCTATGAACCTCTTAGAGGTCTAGATTCACCATGTGGTAGCCGTTGATTGGTTGTGCCTACTGAGCTGGCCGGTCTACACCTGTTCCATGGACCGGTCGGTCGGTCCATCGTGCACCGATCTTCTTTTTTTTAATTTTTCTTTTATTTTAACTTCTAAGCTTCATAACCTTTTCATTTTAGCTCCGATTTGAGTGAAATTTATTGTATTAAAATTCATAAATCGAGCTCTTCGCATTGGTCAGCTTCTTTTCTATAAAATACTAATAAAAATATTAATTTTTTAAAATAAATATCAATTATTATATTATTTTAATACTTTTATTTTATAAATTATGATAATTATCATTCAATTTTTATATAATAACGTGGTTGTAGTTACTTTAAATATTGCTGGCTATGATATATGTAGCATTTTGATTGATAATGGAAGCTCTACTGATATTTTGTTTTACTGTGTTCTCTAAAATGTATATACCTGATAGTTGTATGAGATCAATGAGTTCTCCATTGGTGGGGTTCACCAGCGATGCTATGTCATTTGATGGAATAATTATCTTGTCCATTATGGCAGGTCGGTACCCAAAATAGCCAAAATAGTTCAAGGCTCAAGTTGATTTTTTTGTGGTAAATGCACCATTTACCTATAATGCAATTCTTGGTCAATTTGGCTTGAATGCACTTTGGACAGTAGTTTCAACTTACTATTTGAAGATGAAGTTTCCAACAGGATATGGGGTTGGAGTAGTCAGAGGAGATCAACCTTTAGCACGACACTGCTACACCATTGCCCTGCAAGGAGGAAAGCAAACAGAGCCCTGTCTGGTAGATGGACTTGATGCCTACGATGACTTGACCGAAGAGCAGGAGGAACCTATTAACAACCTTGTTGTAGTTTCTCTAAATGATAGAGACAAAGATCATACTATTCAAATTTGCTCTAACTTAAGAGGAGAAGTTAGAAAGTAGCTCGTCACCTTCTTGTAGAGGAATGTCGATATTTTTGCCTGGGTACCTACAGATATGCCTGGGATTGATGCTAAAGTAATAGAACATCGCCTGGGTATGGATCTCAAATGTCAGCCAGTGAAACAAATGAAGTACAGTTTTGCATTGGAGCAGCAGAAGACCATCGTGGATAAGGTAGATAAGCTCCTCAAAGCCCAATTTATCCGAAAGGTATCCTATCTAGATTGGATCACGAACGTGGTACTCATCAAGAAGGTGAATGACAAGTAAAGGATGTGTATAGACTTCATAGATCTAAACAAGGCCTGCCCAAAGGATAGCTATCCCTACCCAGAATTGATCAATTGGTGGAAATGACTTCAGGCCATAAGCTTCTCACCTTCATGGATACCTTCTCTAGCTATAATCAAATCCGGATGGCACCAAAAGATGAGGAGAAAACTACTTTTATGATGAACCATGGTCTTTATTGTTATAGGATTATGCCCTTCAGGCTCAAAAATGCAGGTGCAACCTACCAACGCCTAGTGAATAAAATCTTCAATGATTAGATTGGCCGCAATATGGAGGTTTACGTGGTTTACATGCTTGTTAAGAGCCAATCTTCAACAAGTCATATTGCCAACCTAAAAATATTCAACACTCTTTAGAAGTACAAGATGAAGCTGAATCCAATCAAAAGTGCTTTTAGAGTGATCTCGAAAAAGTTTCTGAGGTTCATGGTATCAAGGCATGGCATTGAAGCAAATCTTAAAAAGATCAAAGCCATCCAAAAAATGACTGCACCAAAAATAATAAAAGAAGTTCAACATTTAACTAAAAAAGTTATAGCATTAAATCGCTTCATCTCAAGATCGGTCAAGTGTTGCATGCCCTTCTTCCAAGTGCTCAAGCAGTCCAAGAATTTTTGCTAGACCCCTGAATGCCAATAAGGTTTTGAAGAATTAAAAAAATATCTTAGCTCACCTCCTCTCCTTACCAAGCTTGAACTGGGTGAAGAATTATTTTTATACTTGGTGGTGTCTTTTGCAACTACTAGAGCTATCCTGATTAGAAAAGAGACAAAAATTCAGAAGTCGATGTACTATATAAGCTAAGTTTTGAGGGATGCAGAAACAAGGTATACAAAATTAGAAAAATTAATCTATGCTTTGTTGATTGCAAATAGAAAGCTTCGACCTTACTTCCAAGGACATACAATCACACTTTTCATGGATCCACCTATCAAGGCAGTCCTTCATCAACCTGATACTTCTAGGAGAAAAGCAAAATGGGTAATTGAGCTCACCAAGTTTGATATCAATTTCTAACCTTGGCCATCCATTAAAGTTCAGATACTGACCGACTTCATGGTAGAATGCACCATCCCAGATCCAACCGAACCTAAGCAATAAGAAGTTTGCACTTCCAGTTTGCAGCTGAACTCCCTTGAAGAAAGAGCAGATCTCCCATAAGACTTCTAGGCTCTATATGTTGATGGTTCGTCCAATGCCTTAGGGGTGAGTGTAGGCATGATTTTAATCAATTCAAAAGGAGTCATTATCGAATATGCATTGCACTTTGAGTTTCCCGCAACCAATAATGGAGTGAAATATGAAGCTCTAATAGCAGGATTGAGAATAGCTAGAGAATTAGAAGGAATGCAAGTGAAAGTCTATAGTGACTCGCAACTGGTGGTGGGGCAAGTCAATGGAACTTATGAAGCTCGAAAAGAAAGTATGAAAAAGTATTTAGGCAAGGCAAAGAACTTGATCTCGGCCTTTAGTAGCTTCAACATTCAACAAATCTCAAGAATAGAAAATATTAGGGCTGACCTTCTTTTCAAATTAGCTACTTTGGCTCCAAGTGAGTTGCCAAAAAAGGTCTTCTTTGAGGTTTTGCAGCACCTACGTTCAGAGAAATCTTGGGCAGTAATGAATGTCGACCATGAGCCTAGCTGGATCGACCCACTAATTTTATATCTCAAAGATGGTATTCTTTTTAGAGATCCTAAAGAAGCTCGAAAATTAAGAAACCAAGTCTCTCGCTATGTTTTATATGAGAATAAGTTGTACAAGAGATCGTATTCCTTGCTACTTCTCAAATGTCTCCGATCTCCTAAGCTGATTATGAAGAAAATAGTGTAGGGTTTGCTATGCTACTTTCAAAAAATATTTTAAAAATAGTAATAAAGCAACAAAAAATAATTAATCTAATTAATTATCTACTAATCATATTAGATTATTTAAGCCTACACATTAGAATCTAAGCATAATATGCATGCATACATCAGTAGATCTAAAAATAAAACTACCTAATAAACTATTTACTACATCTACGTGTTCAGAACATAATATCTTTTCATGGATAGTCGATCATCATGATCTGAGTCTACTAGATAATTTTTTGATATCACATCACAGCCACACATATTTCTGACCTCTACAGTTGGTCCATATGGAGCTCCTGATCCCGATCAGCCCCATTAGAGTGCTAGCCCCTCATCGGAGCCTTCGATGGTTGATCATGATCGATCCAATCGATCATATACTTTTTGATTTCTTAGATATTCTAAAAAATCAAAATATAAATATTGGAGGATGAAGAAGATGTGTTTCAAATTTGGTGGTGATCCAATGCTCACAACACTCGATCTCTCCACCCGAACCTAGATTCCTAAATCTAGGATTTCACTAGTCCCAAAAATTCTGACATACTAAAAATCCTGTTACGCTCTCTCTGTGTGGAGTTTTTCTATGAAATAAGTTTTTATGAAAAGATAACTTCTAGATCTATAATTCTTATTTAGATCATATCTAAAAATAGAATATCCTTAGAGGTGAAAATCACAAGAGAAGAGAGGCATGAGGGAAAAGTAAAGTGTTGTAGGATCCTATTCACCTTCACTCCAAGATTTTTTTCGCCCAAAACTAATGCCCAAACACTATAAAATTTTTACCACGTAATGTTAACCCCTTCTCCTATATTCCAAAAAAATTTCATAATTTATTGACATGAATACCATAAGAAAATTGCATGAAAAATGATAAGGGTTGAGTGGTTGAGAGGTTTTAACCACTTACTTGATTTCAAAAATCAAATGAGCCTCTTATCCTTATCCAACGCCCCCTCCCTTATATTTAACACGCAGAAGGACTCTCCTTCTATGTGTGCATATTTTTATTTCTTAAAAAATATTCAACAAATAAAAGGGAGGGCGTGGGAAGAAGAGTGGAAAAGTCAAAAATGATGGGCGCATGGGAGAATTTGAATTCAAACTTCATTTGACTTAGTTCTAATTGGTTTCAACCAACATTTGACTTGGTCCTAACTGATTTCAACCAAATCAATTAATCTAGACCCAATTAAACCAAGTTAAATCCAACCAAATTAGGCTTAGCCTATTTTAATAAAATTCTAAATAAATTAAAAATTAATTAGATCTAGGTCCTAATCAAATCAGGGTCAAAACTCCCATAGTGATTAGGTCATCTCATGACCTGATCGAAACAAATCCAATCGAATCAAATTTAATCGAACTTGATCAAATCCTTATCACTCAATTAAATTGAGCTAATCAATAATCAAATTGCTAATTAATCCTCCAAAAATATCTAAGTCCAAATTGAGTGGATTACTAGGCAACAGAGTCCGATTAACATGAAACTCTTGAAAAGTCCTAAATCAGTGGGACTCTTAAACCCAGTATCCCAAATGAATCAAACTCATGATCATAGATTTTCAGACTAATAAAACTCTTGATCAGAGAGTCTCAGATGACTAGGACTCGGAGTCTCAGTCCAGTAGGACTCTTGGTCATAGAGTCTTAGTTCAGTAGGACTCTTGACCACAATATCCTAGATTATCAGGACTCACGATTAGAGAGTCCTAAACAAGTAGGGCTCAGAGTCCTAATCTAGTGGAACTCTTGATCACAGAGTTTTAATCTAGTGGGACTCTTGACCATAGAGTCTCAGACCAATGAGACTCTAGATCAGTGATCAAATCAGGTAGGAACTCTAAATGTATGTGACCTCGCAGATCCGAACCTAAGCCGGTAGCAAGAAACCAATTTCTATACTAATCGAAGTGACCATCTAGCAATGGTACCCAATATCTGGATAGATCGAATAATCGCAATCGCAACATTTAGAACCTATGTGAATATGGTTACCATATAATTCATCCCTATAACCTCAGTGTAATAGATGACTCGGGGTTAGATTGTCAACCCTAAAAAATACATCCATGTCGTGTCTCAAAGAAATTAGTCCCATTACTTCTCACTAAGACCACCCTAGCCAAGGTTTTACTAAATTAAAATATAATTGTACACAGCTCCTGAAATCAAGAATGGTCAATCCCATCTTATACACGCACCGACTTCACAAGTACTTGACTGTGCTCAGAAACCTTCCATCACTAAATTAGAAATTTAGATATTCCAGCACCAAAACACAGCGAGTTGCTTGGAAGTCACCATGGTGATCTCAGGTCGGAGGAACATTTATATCTATATTCCATCGAAGCTAATCTTAATAGGAGAAAAGCCCCAAAGTTGATCACATTCAGTGTAGATGTATCCATGTATCTCACTTGCATGCCATATCAGTGTCTCAACACTCCTTGGTTATGAGGACAACCAACCTATATGACACACAATGACCTATACCTGATAAACATTATCGTCCTATGTAACAACGTATCATTTGATCGTGAACTATTTAAGAACTAAATGATAAATCATCCTTTGCCAAATCTAGATAGTCCTAAGGACTTCATCACAACATAGGAGTTCATTAGAAGACAATAAAATTTATAATGAAAAATGCCAAAATAATTTTTATTAATTTATAATTTATATACAATTATAAATATATGGCCCAACTATCAACAGACTGACGATTAGCTTTGGAACACATTTTCAACAATCTCCCACTTGGACTAAAGCTAATCAGTGCAGTATCTAATACCTATCTTCGACTTAAAGTCATCAAACTCCTTTACCACAATAGCTTTAGTTAATGGGTCAGTTAGGTTCTCCTTTCCATCGATCTTTTGAAGGTCAACGTCACCTCGATCCACAATCTCTCAAACAAGATGGTAGTGGCGTAGAATATGCTTCGTCCGTTGGTGTGCCTTTGGTTCCTTTGCCTGAGCAATAGCTCCAGAGCTATCGTAATAGAGCAGAACTGGACCATCAAGGGAGGGTGCTACTCCGAGCTCGGAGATGAATTTTCTTAGCCACACCGCTTCTTTGGCAGCGTCTAATGCAGTAACATACTCTACCTTGCAAACTGAATCGGCCATAGTGTGCTGCTTGAAACTCTTCTAGCAGACAGTCCCATCATTAATCTATATCTTGACACACTTTTGCTATCATCATGATTAGACTGAAACTAGAGTCTGTGAACCCCACATGTTTTAAGTCTGATTCACCATATACAAGTTACTGGTCCTTAGTATTTCTTAAATACTTTAGGATGATTTTAACAACCTTCCAGTGATTCTCCCATGGATTAGATTGGTATCTACTCACTACACCTAGTGAGTATGCCACATCTGATCGTATACATGTCATGGCGTACATTATAGAACCCACTACTAAAGCATATGGTATTCTATTCATACGCTCTCTATCTAGAGGTGTTGTTGGACAATCCCTCTTTGAAAGAGAAATTTCATGGCCTATCGGTAGATAGCCTTTCTTGAAATTTTCTATGCTGAATTATTTCAGCACAGTGTCAATGTACGTGAACTAGGATAATCCAAGCAACCTTTTAGATCTATTTCTATAGATCTTCATTCCTAGGATGTAGGAAGCTTCTCCCAGATCTTTTATGGAGAAATATGATGATAGCCAGATCTTTATTCCTTATAATCTAGAGATATCATTCCTGATTAAGAGAATATCATCCATATACAATACTAGAAATACTATTGCTGGACCATTAGCCTATTTGTATATGCAGGGTTCCTCTTCATTCTTAACGAAGCCATACGTTTTGATTGTTCTATCAAATTGTATGTTTTAGCTCTGAGATGCCTGCTTTAGTCCATAAATGGACCTCTAAAGCTTACACACTTTAGACTCATCTATGAACGTGAAATCTTTAGGTTGTATCATATACACCTCTTCACCTAGCTCTCTATTCAGAAAAGCTATTTTCACATCCATCTGCCAGATTTCATAGTCTAGATGGATAGCTATGGCAAGCATTATCTGAATGGATTTGAGCATTGTCATAGGAGAGAACATCTCGTCATAGTCAATACCATAATGTTGACGATACCCCTTAGCAACCATATGGACTTTATAGGTCTCCACCTTTTTGTTTGTGCCTCTTTTCCACTTGAAGATCCACTTACATCCTATGGGTTTTATCCCTTCGGATGGGTCAACCAATGTCCATACATCATTGACCTTCATAAACACCATTCGGATTTCATGGCCTTAAGCCATTTCTCAGAGTTGGATCTCTGCATTGCATCCATATAGGTGATTGGATCCTGATCGTTCTCATTAAGTTCAATAGGATCTCCATCCCAAATTAGAAAATCATAGTATCTATTCGATTGATGTGGTACTCTACCAGATCGCCTTAAGGATGCTTCTACAATGGATTCTGGGTCTGATCTAATCAGATCCAGCTGAGGTTCAATAACTTATGTCCATTCTTCCATCTGTTGTACTTCATCAAGTTCGACCTTAGAGGCATTAGTTCCTTCACCAAGGAACTTCTTTTCTAAAAAGATTGTCTTAAAACTAATAAAACCTTTTTGCTCATTAGCAAGGTAGAAGTAGTACCCTTTGGTTTTTTTTGGATATCCTATAAAACTATCCTTATCAGATGTATGTCCAAGCTTGTTTGTCATCAAACGTTTGACGTAAGTCGGACACTCTCAAATCCTAAGGTGTGAAAGCATTGGCTTACGCCCCATCCATATTTTATATGGTGTTTTATTAACAAATTTACTCGGAATCCTATTTAGAATGGAACAAGTTGACTCAAGTGCATATCCCCATAGGGAGATCGATAAATCAACAAACCCCATGATGGATCGAACCATGTCCAACAGGATTCGATTTCTCCTTTCAGACACACCATTATGTTGTGGTGTTCCAGGAGGGGTCCATTGGGAGAAAATTCTGTTCTCTCCAAGATATGTCAGGAATTCATTGGAAAGGTACTTACCCTCTCAATCAGATCAAAGAGTTTTAATACCGTTCCCAATTTATTTTTCTACCTCATTTTGAAATAGTTTGAACATTTCAAACGACTCTGACTTATACTTTATTAAATAGACATACCCATACCTCGATAGGTCGTCTGTGAAGGTTATGAAGTAGAAATATCTACCTTTAGTACTTGAGCTCATGGGTCCACATACATCAAAATATACTAAACTCAGGAGTTCAGTGGCTCATTTACCTTTTCTATTAAAAGATGATTTGATCATCTTACCAAGAAGATAGGACTCATAGGTCGGAAGTGACTCACAATCACTAATCTCAAGAATTCCTTCTTGAGCTAACCTGTTAATTCTACTCTTGCTAATATGACCTAGCCTATAGTACCAAAGGTAGACATAAGACACATTACTAATTCTAGGGCATTTACTGGAGGATTGAACTATGTTAACAGGCATAGAAAGTAAATAAATTTTATTATTCAATTATCCAATCAAAATTATAACACCATTCAGAATGACATTACAAAATTTTTCTTTTATTGATATTTCAAAATCATTCATGGCCAAAAGGCCTATAGAAATAATATTCAATAAGAATGTTGGACAATAGTGACATTCATTAAGAATAACTTTATTTGAATTGATTACAAGGTTCATGATTTCTAAAGCTAGAATTGGAACTTGTCTTCCATCTCCAACATTCAGAAACCTCTCGCCTTGATCAAATCTCTTACTGACCTGCAAGCCCTGCATAGAATTACGAATATGATAAGGACTTCCAATATCTAATACCCAGGCAGTAGAATCAAATAAGAAAAAATTGCAAGGTGTTATCATATAATTATCTTGCCCAGCAACTACTTGCTTCTTCCTCGGTCTGTTTGGATCTAGGGAGGCAATGTATAGAGGATAGTTTCTCTTCCAGTGTTCCTGCTTCTTGCAGAAGTACTCTATCTAGCACTGGTCGGGCTTGCACTTCTTGGTCTGACCTTGTGCAGCTGTCCCAGCATGCGGCCGCACCTTATTTTTCTTCTTCTTGTTCTTCTTCCCTTTCTTAAAGGATCGACAACCAGAAGAAGACCCTCCCACTACATTCACCATCTCTTTATGGAGTCGGTGATCCTTCTCAAAGTTTTGCAGCAACCCCAATAAGCAGTGGTAGTTCACTGTAGGCTTTGTCATTCTAAAATGAGTTAGGAAGGGGAGGAAGGACTTGGGCAAAGAATTAAGGATCGCATCCTTATCGAGGTACTCGTGCAAGGGAAAGCCCAACTTGCTAAGGTGCTCAATCATCTCAATCATGTATAATACATGATCGATGACTGAGGCCCCATCCATCATCTAAGCATTGAAAATAGCATAACTTATTTTGTGCCTTTCAATGTTGTCCAACATGCCGAAAGAGTCATTCAATATTTGAAGCATCACCTGTGGCTAGACGTTTTCAAACCTGCAGCTGAATTCATCATTTATTATTGCCAGCATTATACATTGAACGGTGGTGCGATCATTGAGCCACTTCAGATAAGTGTCTCGGACTGCTCCCCTGGCATTTGGGGCTGGCTCCTTAGGTGCTCAATCGATTACCACATAAAGGATCTACTTATGCTTCAGGACAATTTTCAACTAACGATATTAGCTATCGTAATTGTGTCCCATTAATTTATCATGGTCTAACAATGATCGGAGTGATAGGTTTGTGGCCATGTCTGCACAAAAAAAAAAAATCAAACCTAATTAGTATATGAATTATTAATCCTAAAGACTTGGACTTCAGTCTAAAGGTCCTCCTACTATTTTATACAAATTGATAGCCTCTACCTCTAATTCGAGGAATTACTGTAATTCCTTAGTGGGTACTAGAATCCACATAGACTACACATGAGCCCAATTTTGGTTGGTCAACCCATGTGCACCTATGGATAGATCAAAATCAATTATTTTTCTAAACAACTTATAGTAACATTGATTTTGCCCCATAGACCTAATCAGTAGGCTTTGGCCTCCACTGAAAAAGGTTTGATTTGGTCCAAGCATTAACATGACCATATTTGGTTTTATCTAACCAATAAATGATCAAGTCCGATTTTGGTCGACCAATCTAATCACCATCAGAAAGACTTAACTAAATTATTATTTTATGAATGATAATTTTATTAGTCAATAATCACCAGGCCTTTGGACCTCCAATGATCATTATACTAATGAACCCATTATCACTCAACTTAATGGAAGGCAATGACTTAGTTATCTATATAACTATTTCATTTTTAAGGATCTAATAATTTTAGATGATTTAGTTAACCAATTTAAAAAAATTCAGCAAGCCAATTTTGATCCTCCCACTGACTTCACCAAGTCAGAAAAGAATCTAATCTAAGCTGGCATTAGGAGCCCCTAAATCAGTCAAACTGATTTACCTAATATATATGGGTGAGCCCGAATCACCAAGTGATCTAATCAAAATCTAACTCACCAGGATAGTCAGATAAGCAAGATCAGTGGAAGGGATATGCCATTAACTCATCAAAGATCGAATCCGTGCGAGTAGCTCCTAATTAAAAATCATTGGTCAAACTGCCAAACTTAGCTTAGACACCATTCGATTCATTAATTTTAATTTGACCAACCTAGTAATTTTAGATTCGACCGCGTAGCCTTAAATCAAGTTCATTTGGTCCTTGTTAAAGGCATGGACTTGACCAACTATAACTATTGTAATTGAGTCTATAGAGTCCTTGATCTAATCTAAATTAACATTTAATTAGATTTGATCAATTACTCTAAATTAGTCTATCTTTTAACTAACCTTAGGTCTAACCCAATTTATGGACTTAATTCAGCTAACCTAATAACCTACAAATTTGTGATTAATGACTTAGAGTCTTAATTCATAATTCTAGACCCTAAATCATTATACTTAATTTTTAATTAAGTTTATGGGCTGAGGATTATTGTTTGGCATTTTAAAAGTATTTTTTATTTTAAAAGGTTCTTTATAATTTAGCATTGTTCACCAATTGAGTCAACTCATTTCAAAATTAAATCATCTCAATTCATAAACAACACTAGTTGTAGGGTTTAATATGAAACTATGTACACTACATAATCATGAAATCATGAATCAAATTTTATCTAATTATGCATTTATGATTATAAATTAGATTAAAGCCTAATATAATTAAATCATAAAAATATTAAATCAAATCAAGTAATTTCATGATTAACGATATAGATCAGCAACGTACCAGAACAATCTTTTCACTATAGGGGGTAAACCCTATAGCAGGACAACCTGCAGTACGTACAATCTATATTTTAATTTTTTAGATCTAATTTCTTAAATTATAAGATTAATATTTAGATTAAATCTAAATTATTAATCTAAATATGTAAGCATATCATGTTTAAAGAATCTTGCTCTGATACCAATTGAAGAAAATAGTGCAGGGTTTGCTATGCTACTTTCAAAAAATATTTTAAAAATAGAATGAAGCAATAAAAAATAATTAATCTAATTAATTATCTACTTATCATATCAGATTATTTAATCCTATACATTAGGATCTAAACATAATATCCATGCATACATCAATAGATCTAAAAATAAAACTGTGTAATAAACTATTTACTACATCTACATGTTCAGAATACAATATCGTTTTATGGGTAGTCGATCACCATAATCTGAGTCCACTAGATAATGCTCTAGTATCATGTCATAGCTGTACATATATTCGATCTCTATGATTGATCCACACGAAGCTCCTGATTTCAATCAGCCCCACTGGAGTGCTAGCTCCTCGTCGGAGCCTTCGAGGCTGATCACGATCGATCCGATCGATCGTATACTTTTTAATTTTTTAAATATTCTAAAAAATTAGAATATAAATATTGGAGGATGATGAAGATGTGTTTGAAATTTAGTGGCGATCCGATGCTCACAGCACTCGATCTTTCCATCCAAACCTAGATTCCCAAATCTAGGATTTCACTCGGCCTAAAAATCCTGACACACTAAAAATCCTATCGTGCCCTCTCTGTATGGAGTTTTTCTATGAAATATGTTTTCATGAAAATATAATTTTTAGATCTATAATCTCTATTTAGATCATATCTAAAAATAGGATATCCTTAGAGGTTAAAATCATAAGAGAAGAGAGGCATGAGGGAAAAGTAAAGTGCTTTTGTTCTGGGCAAAAAAAATCTTAGAGTGAAGGTAAATAGGATATCCTTAGAGGTTAAAATCACAAGAGAAGAGAGGCATGAGGAAAAAGTAAAGTGCTATAGGATCCTATTTACCTTCACTCTAAGATTTTTTTTGCTCAGAACTAATGTCCAAACACTCTAAAATTTTTATTGCATAATGCTAACCCCTTCTCCTACATGCACAAAAGTTTTCATAATTTATTAACATGAATACCTTGGGAAAATTATGTGGAAAATGATAAGGGTTGAGTGGTTGAGAGGTTTTAACCACTTACTTGATTTCAAAAATCAAATAAGCCTCTTATCCTTATCGACCGCCCCCTTCCTTATGTTTAACATGTAGAAGGACTCTCCTTCTGCGTGCACATATTTTTATTTCTTAAAAAATATTCGACAAACAAAAGGGAGGGCATGGGAAGCAGAGTGGAAAAGTTAAAAATGGTGGGCGCATGAGAGAATTTAAATTCAAACTTCATTTGACTTGGTCCTAATTGGTTTCAACCAAACCAATTAATCTAGATAAAATTAAACCAGGCTAAACCCAACCAAATTAAACTTAGCCTAATTCAATAAAATTCTAATCAAATTAAAAATTAATTAGATCTAGATTCTAATCAAATTAGTGTCAAAACTCCCATAGCAATTAGGTCATCTCATGACCTAATCGGGTCAAATCCAATCGAATCAAATTCAATCAGACTTGATTGAATCCTCATCGCTTAATCAAATTGAGTTAATCAACAATCAAATTGCTAATTAATTCTCCAAAAATATTTAAGTCCAAATTGAATGGGTTACTGGGCAACAGAGTCCTATCAATATGAAACTCTTGAAGAGTTTTAAATCAGTGGGACTATTGAACCTAGTGTCCCAAATGAATCAAACTCACGATCATAGAGTCTCAGACTAGTGAAACTCTTGATCAGAGAATTTCAGATAAGTAGAACTCAGAGTTTCAATCTAGTAGAACTCTTGGTAATAGAGTCTCAGTGCAATGGGACTCTTGACCATAGTGTCCTAGATTATCAAGACTCATGATCAGAGAGTCTCAAACAAGTAGGACTCAGAGTCCTAATCCAATGAAACTCTTGGTCATAGAGTTCTAGTCTAGTAGGACTCTTGACTATAGAGTTTTAGACCAATGAAACTCTAGATCAGCCATCAAATCAGTTCTAATGTGTGTGACCCCGTAGGTCCGAACCTAAGTCGGTATCACAGAAATTAATTTCTATACTAATCGAAGTGATCATCTAGCAATGGTACCCGATGTTTGGATAGATCGAATAATCATAATCATAACATTTAGAACCTATGCAAATGTGGTTACCATATAATTCATCCCTATGATCTCTGTATAATAGATGACTCAGGGTTAGACTGTCAACCCTAGAAAATACATCCATGTCGTATCTCAAAATAATTAGTCTCATGACTCCTCACTAAGACTATCCTGACCAAGATTTTACTAAATTGAAACATAATTGAACACAGCTCTTGAAATCAGAAGTGGTCAATTCCATCTTGATACATGCACTGACTCTATAAGTACTTGACTGTGCCCAGAAACCTTCCATCATTGAATTAGAAATTCAAATAGTCCGACACCAAAACACAGTGAGTTGCTTGAAAGTCACCATGGTGTTCTTAGATTGGAGGGATATTTATATCCATATTCCATTGAAGCTAATCTTGATAGGAGAAAAGTCCCAGAGTTGATCACATTCAGTGCAGATGTACCCATACATCTTACTTGCATGCCATATCAGTGTCTCAATACTCCTTGGTTATGAGGACAACCAACCTATATGGCACACAACGATCTATACTTGATAAACGTTGTCATCCAAAGTAACAATGTATCATTTGATTGTGAACTATTTAAGGACTAAATGATAAATCCTCCTTTATCGAATCTAGATAGTCCTAAGGACTTCATCACAACACAGGAGTTCATCAGAAGATAATAGAATTTATGATGAAAAATATCAAAATAACTTTTATTAATTTATAATTCATATATAATTATAAATATATGGCCCAACTATCAATAGACAAACGATTGGCTTTGGGACACATTCCCAATAGATTATGCATTGAAGGAAGTTCATGAAGAAATATGTAGAAACTATCTTAGAGTCAAATCTCTATCCTACAAACTACTTTGGCAAGGATATTATTGACGACTATACAAAAGATGCGATAGACTATATGAAAAGATGTGATCGATGCCAGACAAATGCCAACATCTAGAGACAATCAACCTCATAGCTCACACCTCTAAGTGCTCTATGATCATTTGTGCAGTGGGGAATGGATATACTTGAGCCATTTTCTATAGTATCTGGGCAACAAAAATTCTTTCTGATGGTAGTAGACTACTTTACCAAATGAGTTGAGGCCGAACCCCTAGCAAAGATTACTAAAGCTAAAATGTAGGGCTTCATCTGGAAGTCAATAGTTGATAGATTCAGCCTATCTCGAACTCTTATTACTGATAATGGATGCCGGTTTGCAAGAGCAAAGTTTGCTGAGTTTTGTGAAGATCTAAATATCTCTCATCACTTCATATCAGTAGCTCATTCATAAGCAAACAGTGAAGCCAAAGTAACTAACAAAACTCTGTTATAAGGAATAAAAGCAAGGCTTGAAAGAACAAAAGAAATATGGATGGATAAACTCTATCATGTGCTATGGGCTTATAGAACCACTCAAAGATTACCAACTGGAGAAACTCTATTTGCTTTGATTTTTGAAATAGAAGCAGTTATCCTAATTGAACTCCGACTTCTTTTGGCATGAGTTGAAGTATTCAATAGATGGAATAACTCATTGGATCTTAGGACAAACCTCAACTTATTGAAGAAAAAGCGAGACAAGACTCAAATCAGGATGGTAACTTACAAGCAAAAGATAGCCCATTATTACAATTTCAGAGTCCGGAACAAAATATTCAGAGTGGAAGATCTAGTGCTTCGGAGGGTAGACATCTCACAGTCATAAAATCAAGAAAAGCTCACCCAGACTGGGAAGGCCCTTACAAGATCATGGAAATCATCCAACCAAAAACTTATTATTTGAAGGAACTTAGAGGGGCTACACTCCTATGACTTGGAACTCGAAAAACTTATGAATGTTTCGTTTCAATAAAGTTTTTTTACGTTAATATCCTTATCTTTGGTGTAAAACTATACGATGATAGGAAATTACATAGACGAACTTCATTCTCAAATGAAATGAAGGCCTTCGTTATTTAAGATAGGAGGTTAACCTTATCATAGTGAGGGTGAAGGCCTCCAGTTATTTAAGACAAGAGGTTAACCCCATCATAGTGAGGGTGAAGACTTTCAATTTTTTAAGATAAGAGAAAAAGGGGAGAGGCCCTTTCAACGGTCCTTTTGCACCTTAGCAATCTTGTTAGAAATAGAAGAAGGACCTGGTCCTCACAAGAGTAAAAGCCAACCATATCAAGAACAGGAGAAGGACCTCAACCATGTCAGAAATAGGAGGAGAATATCATCTCGACATGAATAAAAATCCATATGAGGGATCGAAGACCTCCGATTCTTAGACAGGAGGTTAACCATAAAATAAGTTCAAAGACCCTTGTTCATAAATAAGGGGGACATATATAAGACATGAAATAGATGTTATTATTTTAAGACGATGTCAATATTAGGCATGATAAGAAAACAAAGAGACCAACAATGATCAAACTAAAATAGAACATAGAAGGATAATTAAAAAAAATATTATTTCATTAAAATTAAAGTTTATTACAGAAGTCTTTAAGACCTATTATAAAAAAAAGGACAAACAAATAGCGAAATCCTATTCAGAGTCAGACTTCGGACTACCGGCCCCAGCCAACATGAGGGAGTGCTTCAGGTCTTCTATTTTTTCTTCAAGATCTCATCTTGCCGCCAAGCTTTCTTGAGCAATTTTTGAGATCTTCAAAAGTTATCTTCCACTTTCCTTAGTCTCTTTCTCAGGACTATAGATTCGACTTCAGCATCCTTCACCGCACTCTCATAATAAGTTGTCTAGATCTTGAGCTGAAAGAGTCCAGCCTTACACTTTTTATAATTCTTCAAAAGATCTCCAAGGATTCTTGTCAGAGAGGTGACTTCCTCTAGATCTCCTCTTGGACCAGTTTGGACCTTGTCTGCTAACTGCTTTTGGAGCCGCATCACCTCAGCATTCACCATCTTAAGCTTCTTTTTATAATTATCGATCTGCTCGCACCAATAGATCTAGTAGGAATTATATGCTCTTTCAGCATCATGCAGTTGCTTTTGAAGTTCGAAGAACTTCTTCAACTAGTCCCAGCTAAATTTTGCTTGACTCTAAACCCAGGTCGAACCTCTCTCCAATTGATCGATTTATTCCTTTGCTTTGTGAAGTTCAGCCTTAAGAGAACAAATCCTATCCATCAAGATCCAGGACTTCTCAATAGCGTGCTTCCTAATTTGTTCAAGCTCTTTATTAAGATGGTTCTTCTTGGCCATGTATTTCTTAAAGAACTACTTGGATGACTGGCACAGACAATTAATTTCAATGGCTGCCTCGATATAGTTCTTCTTGGATTTTTGAAGCTCCTCTTCAGTCCTCTTCAGTTTCTTACTAATTTGATGGACTTCCCTCCTTAACTTTTTGTTAACAACCTTCAAGGGGTTACCCTGAGATAAAGATTCTACTTCGACTGGAGATTGTGTTTAATGTGAAAAAATATTATGACACAAAGGTATGGCAAAGAAAAGAATTTCATTTCCATTACTAAAAATATTTGAGTATAGGAAAGTAAAAATAAATAAATATATAAAATACAACTATCAAAAGCCTCCAACCTCTGGAGGAGAAATAGCGGATGAGCTTGGTGCAGCTTTGGTGGTCCCAAGTTCTTGTGCAGGCTTGAAAGTCACGGCAAGAGGCTCGACGGATGGAAGGTCGATGCCGGCAGTGGAAGGTCCTGCTTCATCCTTAGAGGATTCCCCCGCCAGGAAACCAAGATCATACTTGGAGAATTTTTTGGCTATCCTCCTCTGCAAAGCTCAAATCCTTTGAGGAAGGCCTCCTGGGTGAAAGCTATCTTGATATCCTCCATCATCTTTAAAGACTTGAAGGATTTGATGGTCTGCTCCCTTTCCAAACTAACGTCCTCCTTAACCTTCTTCCATTTGTTCTCCTCCAAAATTAGAGCAGCCTTCAGTTCTGTCGAGCTCAGTTCCTCCCTCCAAAGTGCTTCCTGAAGGCACTTAACTTCAGTGGAGTGAGCCTCTCTTAAGTGCTTGACCTTGGCCTGGGCATTCTTAGTCTCTGCTTGGGCTTCCTTGATGGTTTTTGAAGCCTCAACTTTGCAGCAGTTTAGCACCTCCCCAAAGGCGTATAGATGATGTCCCAACTGCAAACAACAAAATATATGCTATGGTTGCGAGTTTACTAATAATTGACCAAGCTCAAGAAAAAATTATTTACCTCAAGGAATGTTGTGTAGGAATCTCTTAATCTATCTTCATCGTCTGTGTGGATCGTCTTGTCAAGAAGGTGTGGAAGGACATATCCTTCCATTAGGGGTTGGACAACCCCCCAATCGTCCAAGGAATCTGGCTTTGGATTGGAGCTATTATTGTCGCCAGACTCTCTAGTGCCCTCTTGACTCTTCTAGCATCGGCTTTCTTTTTTCTCTTCTCTACCACTCTCTCCTGTTCGTAAGGCATGGAGGTAACAGCCTCATGGGTTGAAGTCGAGCTTGGTGCAATTGCAGTGATCTCTAGAGCAAGGGCGGCCTGGGTTGACATGGTCGAGCTTGGATCTTCAACCCTCACTCGCTTCGATGACTCCCCAAAAGAACTACCTTTTCTTTTAAGGGCTCTAATTTCTTTAGTTAATCGGTCCAGTTCTTCTTGGTCATCTCTACAGTAGTAAGCAAACTAAAGTCAAGAGAAAGAACAAAGCATAACCAATGAGATGTGAATGTGTACCTGCTGGATTGATGGGGCTTAAGCCGAGATTAAATAAGATTTGATCTTCTAGTAATTTGGATAATGGAGGAGCTCAGTGATTCCTTAGTTTGCTAACTGAATCAAGATTTTCTCTTTCCAACCCAGGAGCTCGATGGACCAAATCTCTTAGGAGCCCCCAAAGGAAAAGTCCTTGTTCTGAAGAAGGGAAAGAAACATAGGAAAAGTTTTCTTTCAAGTTATGAATAGAAGAAGGGGTGACCTTAAGCAACCCCTTCTTGCCGAACTGGAGGGAACAGATACCACCAATCCTTAGCAAAGGGATGGTGTTTGAAGGTGAAGTAATTGCAAAATAAAGAGATGGTGAGATGAACCTCGATCAAAATGTACAAGGATAGGAACCCTATGATAAATCTAAAGAAGTTTGAAATCATAAAGGTAAAGAAAATATTTAGAAATTGAAAGAGAGCTACAACAAAGAAAGGAATTGAAAGTCAGTGTCTGGCAGGGAGAGCTTCAGCGTACAAATAGAAGCGGCCTGGGGGAGGAGCACAAGCTCGGCCATACAGTCTAGAGAGCTCTAGTTCATACTCTGAAGGAACTCCATATTGGATCTTTATCAAAGAAAGATCTTCAGAGTGCAAAGAATAAGGAATGATTTTGGGGATGAAAGTAGGATGAGGTGCATCTCTAAGTTTGACTTCTTTCCTAAGGTCTGGATTTTGGGAGTTTAGCCCAAACAGGCTCTTAGAACCAATGGACCAGGATACTTTAGAAGACATCTGGATCAAACTAAACCTAAAAAATCTTCAAAAATTAGAAGAAAAGGGCTATAAATTCTTTTAAAAAAGAAAGAATGGAAAATTCTCTCAAAGAAACTGAAAGGTCAGAAAGCGAAGGAAAAGCACAAAAATGCAAAAGAAAGGATAAGGGACTAACCTAGATCAGTCGGAGATCTCAAGAGGATGGTCAAAAAGATAGAAGACGGACGTGAGAAACGTCAATGGCTAGAGAAATCGTGATGGAAGGTGTGCGGGGGCCCAGAGGAGATGAAGAATGGAGGAAGAAGGAAAAAGCCATAGGCAAAAGTAAGAAATCAGGAGAGAAGGTGTTTAAATAGCCAGAGGAGATCAGAAGAGGTTATTATTGTAGATTCTCTCTGCCCATTCCTTCCCTGCTGCATGTTGCATTCATTATGCCCATAGACAACGACTGATGAAGCATCTATGATGCCGTACTTGAAGCTCCATGCTAGAGGGATTTCAAAAGCAAGTGTCCTTTTGAGTCATTCGATATTAGAGAAATTTTGGTGCTAGTTTCAATATGCCAAAAATTTTCATCATCCAGGAGTGGGAAGCACAAAAAGGACTTCGACAATCATAATCTTTGTACTTCCTTCATTCAAACTTTGAACTTAGAAGTAGGAGGACATGTATTGGGGATAAAATAGCTCCCATTGAAGTCCGGTGGGATGTCTAGTCTTTGTGTAGCTATGTTCGGAGTCGTGACAGTTATGTCCGAACTTCAACCCAGCCATTCTCCATGGCCAGTCCAATTCAAGAAGGTTGGCCTTTAGACCTTGTCCACCAGACAAACTCCAACCCTTAGCTCTCTCCCCATGATTGAAATTCATCAAGAACATGCTAGATTTCAACCGGACGAACTTGCACAATGAAAGGAGTTGCCATTTGACCAGTTCTACTCTTTGGCTTGAGATAGGCGATAGGATTCCAAGTATTAAATCCCATCACCATCAGACCTTGTTTATGGCAAACCTTGAGGGTGATTGAATTCTCTTGCGGCAAACAACATATGTTGCCAATTCTATATCAAGGATTCTAGCCAGCCGAATCCCTTTCTAATCGAATTCTTCTATAGTTGAACTCCATTTAGACGAACTCTCCTCTAGCTGAATTTTTCCACTCTTCGTTATAAACAGTGACCAATGCTGAAAGAGACCGAGTTCCTTCATTCCTTCCTAATGATTATAGATCTAGGCAGCTTATATTATGCAGGTCAATTGGATGAATTTGAATAGTAAAAGGACCTCATTGTCACAAGTCCAATCCTAATCTATGATAGGCGACCACTATCCTACTAACAGTGAATTCTTTCGGGCTGACCTCAAGTATTAACCGAACTTCCAAAAGCAGTTAAGACAACACCACCAAGGATTTCTGAATCTCAGTACTCACCTGACTCAGCTCTCAGTCAATCTCAAATCCCTATGTTTCAATCAAACTCCTTAAGGTTGTCAAAGATAGCATCAACAAAATCTAGCCCATTGAAATTTTACCCCTCACTACCTAGAAGTCGACCTTCGAGTTCGGCCTATCCGATCTCGAATTCTTCATCCCAATATGAATAACCTGCTACCAAGCACGGACAGTTCCAAACTCTCATCCAAACTCCATCAAATGAAATTCAATCACTTACAAGTCGCAACAAGTGACAGCCCACTCTCTGTAACAAACTTTACATGGCTCGAATAGCCTATTGATATTCTATTATGATTGTCATTTTTATTCTATTATAGGCTCCACCTATATAAGGGACCCTCTAAATATGTTTTCTTTTCTAAGCTCTCATCTCTGCTTATATTCTCCTGAGTACTCCATTCTTACCGATCAGAAAACTAACTTGACCATCAGAGGATCCTACCGGAGCCACTAAACTCTGATTTGGACTTCATCTTGCAGGTCTCATTGGTGGCCTTATCTTTTTCAGCTCCAACAAACTCCGACATCAACATCATTTTCTACACCAATAAATTTATTATATTATTTATAAATTATTTATTATTATATTCATAAATTAAAGTATTTTATAATTTAATATTATATTTTAAATTATTAAATTTAATATTATTCATAAATTATTTATTATTATATTCATAAATTAAAGTATATTCATAACTTAATATTATATTTTAAATTACTAAATTTAATAATAATAAAAAGTATATATATATTCAATTAGGCTGACAAGCCTTCGAGTTGGCTTATCTTATATCATTTTTTATTTTATTATTTTCTATAATATCCTATTTTAAAAAATTAAAACTTTTTTATAAAGATGCTATGATAATTTTGATTGAAAAATGGTTAATTCTTAGTATGATTTTAGTGATACGAGCTTTCTTATTTTTTCTTTTCTTCTGTAAATATTTTAATAATTTTGAATGGTAGGACTATCTTGGATGGCCAGTGATTGTGTAGCGGGCAACTGCTCATAGTTGATTTGCTTTAGTTGTAGCGGATACCAAAAGTAACATTACAGTGCATGATTAAATGATAAATTTGAGCCTTCTTTTTACTTTTATTTAATTTATTTTTTTAATTTTTTAAATATTTAAAGAGAACTTCCTCCAGTGGGTTCTATGCTGTTGGGTTTTGGGCCATGTCGGCTAGTTTTGGGCACTGTTGGTGACTATGGGCCACCCCAATAGGTTTTGGGATATATCGACAGGTTCTGAGCCATGCCGTCGGATTCTTGGCTGTGCCGGTGGATTTTGGATTATTGGGTTCGAGGCCAAGTCATTGGGTTCGGGGCCATGCTTTGGGTCAAAGCCTTATGTGCCTTATGCACTTAGGCCAATGGAAGATGCCAAACGCCATTAATTATGTGTTAATTTTAATTATAGTTTAATTATCATAATGACCTATAGAATTACTTGTATTTTTTGAATGGGATAGAACCATGCATACAAAGTGTTCCTATCGGATAAAATTTAGTTGGTGTTGTCGAGATCCTATATACATTTGTCAGGAACGATGGTAATATCCACATTATAGATGCTAGTAGGCAATGAGTTCAATTGATCAAATAATATAAATGTTAGTGTTTATTTATTTATGCTCTACTAATATTATTATTCAACATGTTATATTTGTTAATGTTCATTAACATTACAGGTCATGATGGTACCAAAATGCCATCTAGCTTTCACCCCCACCCCTTGATGGGCTGCACAAAGCTCTACATCTGAGTTGTGGCTAGTGCATACTCCATCCACCTTTACATCGGCTTCGCAGCACATACTCCTTCCATCGGCATATCTGAGCCTCCATCGATAGCTATGTTGGCAGCCTATGCATCTCTGGCACATACTCCACCCACTGATCTAGCTCTACCAGCATCCACATCGTAGGATCCTAGTGAGAGTAGATTTTCATTATGTCAATTATTTATTTATTTATTTTTATATAGTTATTATATATTTTTATATATTCATAATATATTTTTATTATAAATGCATCATCCAGTAGGATATTTCATGGTTCCACATGTATATCGCATGTATGGAACTGCATGCATCAGGTCATGGTGCAGTATGATCAAGAGGGAAGGCCAGTAGGGGAAATAGCATAGGAGATGCATTCTTTTTTTAGAGTGCTTATAGGATGGCCCGACATCATTCCCATACTACCCATAGACTAGTGATTGATGGACACTGGTGTCAAGGACCGGATGTGGGAGAAGATTTGGATAAGTGTATCTTAATTATATTTATGCATGTGATATGTTTACACTATGTTTGATTAGAATAATTTTGTAACTAATTTCTAAAAACTTTGTGCAGAGAAGGTATAACTTTTCAGATCATGAGAGAGCTTGAGATGCCTGACTGAAAAAAATTGGAGAATTGTACCAGAACTATAAGGTCAAACTCCATAGAAGATGGCTAGAGAACCATAGGAACACTGAGGAGGTGCTTGTTTCTTGGATCTAGGACCATCCCCTAAGTCAGTGGAAGAGGATGGTCATACATTGGAGGAGTCAGGAGTTCCATATTTAATTTATAACTTATGAATTTTTTATTACACTAATAAATTATATTTAATTTTAACTTATATGATTTAAATACTTTTTAGTCTGCATCTCATCAAAATTAGGAGAACCAAACTGCTCAGGAGTATGTGCACACTCTTGATCATGAGTATATGGTCAGTCATGTGCATAGAGAGTTTATGAGTTCTGACCCTTTAGTTTACAAATTATTGAATTATTATTTTTTTGCATGTTTCTAAAAAGCTGATTATTGTTATAGCTAATGAGAAAGGGGTGATGCCTAGCCATAGCGACATCCTCTGATCGAGTTATATGTATAAGAAGGGCAGGCCAATGAACGCTACGATCGGGAGGATTTTGGTAAGTAATAACTGAAGTATGATTAGTATGATTAGTATTATAGCAATTCTTATGAGATTTTATTTAAATTTGCAATTATAGGAGTAGTTAGATGCACTTGCGAGTGAGGGCTCGGACACCTCTGGCCTCTATGACCATCTATCTCAGATCTTAGGACTTGAGCACTCTAGGAGGATTTATTATAGGCCCAGACATATGCCGATGAGCTACTGATCTCAGGCGAGCATCTCCTCACATGCTTCCGAGGTCGTCAGTTGGGAGTAGCTTGACAAGGCTTTGGTGCAGGCAGCTCTGGCTTAGGAGTGCGCATCTTAGGCTCAGGAGGATGCAAATTGGCTACAGAATGTCATATCTATTATGGTGTCATAGCTCTCTGCTCATCTTGGAGCTGATTTTTTGAGCATCCAAGATATATTGGCTAGCATTTTAGCTCCTCTAGCTCTAGCTCTAGCTCCTCCAGCTCTAGTCCCTCCATCTCCTACAACTGTCCCTCCTGATCTTGCTTCAACCCCTCTTAGTGACAATGAGATGCTTGGAGAGGATGATTTAGATTTAGTAGATTTTTGATGTATTTTATTTTGATTTAAAAAATATTGTAATATAGTTTGATTGATAATATAATTTTAGTATTTGAGATATATTTCTATATTATTATTGAGTTTTATATAAAATTTTTGGTTTTTTCAAGTTTTAATTTGAAAAATTATATATTAAACTATATCTATCAAGTAAAAAAAATAGAAAATGACAAATTTAATATGTTTTTTGCTGTTCAAAAGCCTATGACAGCAGCTCAAAACCACTGCCATAGTCATGCTAATCACTACCATAGATATGTGCTAGTAGCAGCAATTACGAAACTACTACCATAGATCTATAGTAGTGATTTTAAAACTGCTGTTATGTTATGGTAGTGGTTAAGTAACCACTGCTATAGACAAACTATAACAGTAGTTCACTAATCAGTACTATTGACTCTATAGTAGCCATTTTGTAATTGCTACTATATCGTATCTATAGCAGCGATTGAGAAATCGCCGCTATAGATCTGGTTATAATAGCAGTTGAATCACCACTGCTATGCCAGCATATGGCAGTGGTTATGATAACCATTACATAAACCGCTATCATAGGCCTACGGCGACGGCGACAGTGACAGTAGTTAAGTAATTATTGCCGTAGACTATGGTAGTAGTTTTTTAGGATATGGCAGCGGTTCGGAACCACTATCATAGCTCTTTTTTATAGTAGTAAATTCTATATTTTGGCAACTTTTCTCTCACTACATCACATCATAGATGAAAATATCTTGATCGGTCCAAATTATGTAGACTAGTTGAGGAACTTGCGAATTATATTTGTACAAGAAGAAAGTCTCTTATATTCTAAAAATTCTTGATCTAGATCTGGTCAATGATCATGTTTTCAAAAGGATGAAGGCAAAGGATGTCTTCATAGATATCACCTATTATTGTAGCAAGGTAGAATATTGGAAAGATAATTGCAAGAATTATCTCACAAGCTTGAAGCAGGGTGCAAGTGTTGCATCAAAAAGTGTGTAGATAATACAGTTCCATTTTTTATTGATTATCTTAAACTCTGATACTTGGGTTTTGGATACTATCTATGGTTTACACATCTATAATTTATTTCAGTAACTACAGAATATCAGAGTGCTGAAAAGAGGTGACCTTAAGCTTTTCGGTGTAGGTAGAGAATCCATTAGCACAAAGGCTATGGGAACCTATATGTTCTATTTGCCTTTGGACAAGATTTTAGAATTAGAATACTATTAATATATGCCTATGATAAATAGAAATCTTATTTCTATAACTTTGTTATTAAAACAAAATTATGAAATAAAGTTAATGGGCAATGGTTGCTCCATTTTCTAATGAATACTATTGCAGTGGTCATTTTGATAACAATCTTCTAATTCTTGCACTTAATGAAAATATTTTTTATATTGATAAAAATAGGAAAAAGAAAGAGAGAAGATATAAACTCTCTGGCAATGCCGCTATGGTCGTATTATTGAGTCAAAGATAAATAAGTTGTACAAAGAAAAATTTTTTGAATCCAATGATTATGAATCTTATGAGACTTGTTGTTAGATCCTTATACCACTATGATACCAATTATTGAGATCCATGGTACCACTCTGATACCAATTATTGAGGTCCATGGTACCTAATAAATATATTAAATATATCTATAAAAGTATTAATTTATTAATTAATTTATGTTTATTTTTTAAAAATTAATATTTTTATTTTATTTTTTATAGAAAATAGGATCACTAATAAAAAGAGCTTAATTTATGGGTCAAAACGAAGAAAATTTGGAGGGAATCAGACTTAAAATGGATCCAGAATGAAGATTTAAAGAAAAAAAGAAGAAAAAATGGAAAAAACAAAATATGCCCCAAAAACCAGCCCATTAGGCCAACGGTGCATGGTGGACCAATCGGCCAGTCCACAAAACTAGGCGTAGACCATCCAGCTCAGTAGGTGCACCCAATCAATGCATGATGCATGGAAGGCATGGACCCTTAAAGTGTCCACAAAAATTCTCACGCAGCTTACAGGGGTAAAAGGATAATTTTCCTTAGGCCTGGCGTGCGGGGATTGGGCAGGGTCTTCAATGCGCTCGGTCCACAGCGGTCTATAGCCACAGGATAGCATGATCGAATGGCAGGCGTTCGTCCCGATCAAGATTCAATGGCTATAGTGCATTTTTGGTTGATCTAGACCTTTTTGTGCAATCCAATGATTGATATCACTCCAGGTCGAAATCCAACAGTCTGAAATAATTCTGACTTGATCCAAGTTTCCTTCAGGCACGATCCAATGGTGCAAAGGCATCTACAAGCATGATCCAATGGCCAAAATGGCTCTGAACCCTTAATGAAACTAAAAACCATGGATTTTGGGTTGATCTAAGCCGTTTAAACTTGATTCAATGGCTAGAAATCAACATTAGAACCAGGAATCTAAACCAAACTCGATTTTCCTCATTTCTCTCTTTCTCTAACTCAAATTCTTTCATTTTTTTCTCTATAAATACACCATCCAAAGCTCATGATGGAGTGAACTAGCCTCCTCCTTAGGGGATCAACCCAACAGAGCCCCTCCTACACACAAAAGCCCTCTCTCTCTCCCTCTTTTCCCTCTCTCTTCAAGCCTTCTTCTCTTTCTTTTTCTACCTTCTTCCATAAACCTAAACAGATTTCTCCACCAAAATCTCTCTCCTATTCCTGATTTTTACAACTAGCTGCTATCTAGGTTCTTTCTCAAAGCTCAAGGATAAAGATTTTAATAAGAAGCTTCCCAATGGCCAGCTAATCATCTTGATCTCAAGAAATCACTGTGATCTTATTTTGATGGTATTTTCTATTTTTCACTTTTTATATTTTTTTAATATGCAATAAAGATGGTTTTTCTTAATTATATTTTTATGTTTTGCATGAGATTGATCTAGAATAATTTATGACTCTTGGGATGAGTCGTGATCTACAGATATGGTTCGTGCTCTTAGGATAGAATATATTTGAATTAATTTTTTTATTATATCTAAATCAATTTAGACTAGCCTATAATTTTAAGAAATAGATTATAATCCAATGGTATGGGCTGTGCTCTCTAAGATAGATTATATCTTTATTGATTAGATATCAATTAAAATATATTAAAAAGAATAGCAGTTGTCAAAATAAGAGAGCAGTTGAGATCCTGAGAATCCATCTTTCATACTTCAACTCCACTTCTAATTAATTTGCTTATTTATTTACTTTCTTAATTAATTTAAGTAGTCTTTTAATTAATCTTAATTTTTTTAATTTAATTATTTAAATATAATAAATATGATTCTTGAGAATACCATTCCGACTCATCCTATCTATATAGTAGTGAGTTAGATTTTATTTTTGACAACCTACGATAGTGATTAAATTTTGACACCATTATTGAAGATCGTGATTTACTTGCTTAAATTTTTTTAATTAATAAATTTAAAAAATTAAAAATAAAAATAAAATAATAAAATAAATAATTAATTAATAAAAATTTTAAAAAATTAGTAAAAATTTAAAATTTAAAAAATTTAAAATAGTAATTAAAAAATAATAAAATAATTTAAAATTTTATAAAATTAGAAATAATAATAATAAATTATATTGACATCGCATAAGCTATTTAGGAGATTATAGATTTAACCATAAAATGTAATAAGTAAAAATTTTTCATTTTTGATTGGATATCTTATTTTGTTTGCATTACATATCTATAAGACACTTTAAGGGCACTAAATCCAATTAAACAAGATAAGATAAAAATTTGATCATCTTTTCTTAGCCTATAAATCACTTTCTTGTATCTGCATAATCTAGATCTTAATCTAAAATTAATTAGACGTCGGCCCTCAAGGATATTCGAGCGCAATAGAATAAGAAATCCTCAAAGTTGAACTGGATTAAGGTTACTTAATTTGACTGGTGTCTAAGGCAAGTGGTTTAGGAATCATGTCTCGAAAGAAGGTGATTACTTAATTGATTCCATTAGCTTATCTGGCCTTGACAATTGATGTCTAAGAAAAGAAACGGAGGCAGACTTTCACTGACCTTAAACTTACCTGTCTAGTTGAGTGGCTGACCTTATACTTGGAGGGCTTGAAGGTGAATTTGGCAATTAAAAGTTGTCTAGATCTAGGATAACCCTTAGTGAAGATTGATCGTATAACTTGATTGCTAACTAACATCAAACCTAATAAAACTCCTTTTATCTATTTTTTAGTTTTACAACTTTCTAGGCTCTTATCTTTAGAATCTCTTTCATCTCTTTTCTTTTATCTTATTAAAAAAATCTAAAAAAAATCTTAAAAAAAAATCTATAAGAACTTAAATTTGTGGTTGCTCTAAGGTGTAATTGTAGGGCATTTACTTGGGCATTACTCATCATGACCCAAAATTCAACCCCTAGCTAGATCCTAAAATTGAACAAATCCTTAGAGCTGATAAACCTAGAATTATGGCTACATTCTTTTGCTAATTGAGGAAATATTTTATCCCTTCTTATGCTTATGACCCCTATACACCCATGTATGAACCTAATAGTGGTGGAATCTATGAGGTTGGAGACTCCATAGATGTCCATAACAAGGTAAATGAGTTGTTCCAGAAACTTGACTGTCTATTGAATATGAGACACTCTCCTGCCTCACCTTTGCACATGTATGATATATGTTCATGTCCCAACCACCTGATTAGTGAATATCTAGCTACATATAGACCATGGGAGTTTGCACATGAGTAGACTTACCAAATCCAAATCCAACTACTCATTACAATTCTTTTTCCAACACCTATAATTTGGGTTGGAAAAACTATCCAAACTTTAAAGACACATCACAACCAATAATTGATTATGAACCTAGCTATCCAAAAGAAACTTATACAGCATACCAATATCAAAATATTTAGCAACCCTCTTCAAGTACTTATAGTTTGGTATTTGAAGAGAATATTTTACATATATTAGAAGACCTACAAATGAACACCAAGATCATCCACTCCTAAACTCAGTCAATAGCAAAGCTAGAAACCCAAGTCAGCCAGCCAACTGCTATTTTTAATAGTTAGAAAGAGGAAGAATTATCTAGTCATCCCATAAGTAGTCCAAGAGAGCAATATATGGCTGAGAGCTCCAATGTTCATAAAATCCTTATAGAACAGCCTAATATATAAACTAAAAACTATTTTGAGGTGGATATACCTAAAGATATAATTAAGAAAGCTATCCTTAGAATTATTTCTCAAGACCCAATGCATACATGTTGGGATTCTTTTGAAGTGGATGATTTTAATATATATGGATATATTGAAAATGTGAACACGTTATTAGAGCCATCAAATTTTAGCACCACTCCCCTATGGGTTGAGAAATATGAATCAATACCTGCTTCAATAGCTTTCCCTCTAGAATCACTACCCCCTCTAGATCTGAAACCACCCTTGATCACACCTGAGTACGCATGCTAGAGTCGAGTGACACCCTTTCGGTACTTATTACATCAGACTCAATTCTTAATATAAAAATTCAATTTACAAGCATATTAGAAGAACAAATTGAAGAAATTCTCAACAAACAAGGATTTGTATATATGTTTATAAATTATATTCTTAAATACTACAATAAAATCTATTTTTTGCGATGCAACATATTCATTGCAAATAAGCAATTTCCATCGCTAATAGTTATTAGTGATGAAAATTTTATTGGTAATTCTTAGTCACAAAAAATGAGATTGTAGATAATAATTAGCGATGAAAATGACTAATAAAAAATTTTTACGATGAAAGATTTCATCAAAAAAATTTTAATCATTAAATTATTTATGATAAAAATTTTTACAATAAAATTCAAAATTTTTCATCTTCAATAAAAGTTTTTTTGATAAAATATTTCCATCATAAATAAAAAACTTATTTACAATAAAAACTTTCCATTGTAAATAAAAATTATTTATGATGAAAATATTTCAATCATAAATAAAAATTAGTTGCAATGAAAATATTTCCATCATAAATAATTTTTATTTACAATGAAAATTTTTCATCATAAATAATTACATCATAAATTATTTTTTAAAAAAATTATAAATAAATATATTTTATATTTTTAATATTTATATTTATAATTTATAAAATTAAAATAAAAACTTTATAAATAAATTTTATCATTTCATTATATAAAAAATATTTCATTACAAAAAGTATTTTTGATAAATAAATACAAAAGATCCAAAATAAAAGTAAAAGTAGAAGAAAATAGGCTATCGGCCATCAAGCATCGACAATATCTAGAGAAGGAGAATGGATTGAAGGAGGAGAGTGCTTAGAGAAGCTCGGACCAGCCTGCTGCTGCCTTATCAGCTGCATCATCTACTCCATCTGCACCATCTGCTTCATCTATGATTGGAACAACTGATACTCGTCGATACGTGCAGTCAACTCAATAGTCTGCTGTCGATCCTCAGCAATCTATCTCTGTATTTCTGCCAATCGAGCATCACAGGCAGCATGGATGTCAGCCCTGGATGAGCATGAAGATGTAGTAGCTTTGATCCCATGCCCTAACCTCCTAACATAATAGGGTCTCATACCAAGCACTTGATTACAAATCTCGACATCTATGGATGTGGTCGAGCCCTCTGGGATAGGCTGGGATCTAATGTCTATCATACAATTTTAAAAATTAAAGTTATAGCTATTCTAAGGTTATACTGAAAATCAAAATATCAATGAAAAAAATAGTTGGAAAAATTTACGTAAAGCTCTTGGCTCCTGACCGTCCAGTCCCTTGACCATCGTTGATGGATCCGTCGGTAGATCTCGACCTATCAAGAAGCATGCCACTCTTTACATCTCTCTATAATTTAAGAATAATTAATATATTTTTTTAAATAATTAAAGAGTTAAAATATGATAAATAAAAATTACTTATCATCTACTCCATATGGCAAGCGAATGGCCTCCAACCCCCATAATGCAAGACTGTCTATCTCGTCCGATTCATGGCATTTTTGGCACATCAATCCTACATAGTTAACAATCAAATTAGTTAGTAACTAAATTTAAAAATAAATAATTTAATTATTAAATTCTAAATAAAAGAAAGTTACCTGATATGTCGGATCCTCGTACATATGGCATATGATAACCCAGTCCTCGATACTGATGCTGTCATATGGCCACTACCTGCTGCCTCCATCCCTGGTCATGCACTACAGCATACTAGTGGCGATGAATGTGATGCCGATACTTCTTGAAATATGAGCATAAATGATCATCTACAACTAGCCACACATGATCATGCTCAAAATCAATAATCTCAAATATAGCCTGCCAATAACAAATATTATAAGAATATAGTATTAATTGAATATTTAAATAAATATTATTATACCTATAAGTGGCTATAGAATACCTTCCTTTGAGTCCATGTTACCTGACGTCAATCGAAGAGCATCGTCGGGGCATAGTTGCAGCAAATGATGCCTAGTTTAGTCTGCCATGGCTCACACCATCCCCTAATAGGCCTAGTGTAGCCTAGCGGAATCTCGATGTAGAGATGCTGTCCCTCATGCTCACATCTCCAACACTCAAGGGTGAGGTTCTTCGATGGACCTCACCCTCAATTCACCACCGATAGAGAATGTCCTGAAAAAATAATGAATAAAATATTAGTTTGATATTCATCTATAAACCTAATAGCTAGGTAGATTAAAATCAAATTTTATTATGTAAAGAATATGAAAATACCAATTAGGGCTGGCTCACTCGAACCTATCTCACTCGAACCTACCTCTATAGGGCCCTCTAGCGACTCCGATGGTGCAGCAGTGGAAATAGGAGAAGGCTCAGGGATAGGCTGGGAACTCGAATGTCGTCATCTCACTCCCAGTGCCATACCTGCAATGCTTAAACTATGCATATAATTAACTTGATATATAAATAAATATAATAATGAATAATAATAGCAAAAAATATATAAATGCTAATGAATAGAATTGTATTGCATACCATTATTGCAAGAGAAGATTCAATAAAGGATACAGATCTACTTACCAATATTCGTATCCTTCTTGATTTCTAAATCCTCCTCTGAATCATAATAATCGATTAATATATCATCTTCTATCTCATCATCATTTGTGAACCAATCATCACCCTCCAAATCATTAAGATTAAATACAAAATCAGCTTCAACTTCATTATACAGCAGATCAGCCCTATCCAAAGGAGCTGGCATAAGTTCTTCATTCCAGACTGAATCTCGAATTGAATCCTGACTGGATCCAACATGAGATCCAACCCGAATCCTGATTAAGATCCAACCCAAATTGTGACCTAAATTCCATACCAGATTTTAGACAGGATCCCAGATTGGATCGCGGACCGAATCCCAGATCGGATCTCGGATAGGATCCCAACTTAGATCCCTGATTGGAACCTGATCCGAATCTTAGATCGGATAGTTTATATGCATTATAAATTAAAATCTTCGACTAATGCAAATTAACATATTAAATCATAATCATAATGAAATACATGTGCTAAACAAATAAAAAATTTAAACCATAACAAGTAAAAGCATAAAAATATAGTTAAAAACTTAACTATTTTAATTATAAAAAACTCATTATTATTAATATAATTGAATATTATTACTACTTTTACTCTTATTATTTTTATTATATTTATTATTATTATTGTTCTAACTACTACTATTATTATTATTATTACTATTTTTACTATTATATTATTTTTAACCTATTATTATTTTCATTATTATTACTATTTTCTCTTATTATTATTACTACTATTATTATTAATATTATTATTACTATTTTTACTATTATTATTACTACTATTATTACTATTATTATTATTATTATTTATTAAAATTTAAAAATTAATTAAGCACTAACCCAACACCCTACAGTCCCTCTGCCCTCCACCATCCACGGCCCCCCACCCGACCCATCACCGCCGTCCCTCTATGTCCCACTCCTCACGGACCCCCACCTCCTACAGTGCCACTCTTCGAACACCATCATGGCCCCCCACCCTCTGCGGCACCCCTCCGCCACCCACATCGGTGCCCACGGCCCCCCATCCTCTGTAGCACCCCTCCACCGCCCACCACAAGTGTCCACGGCCCCCCAACCATCCCGACATTCCTTCACCGCCACCACCGATGCTCGCGGTCCCCCAACCCATCCCCTCACCACCGCCCTACGGTCCCCACCCCACATGGCCCCCAACCCCCTACAGTCGGCATCCATTCTTTGCGCCCCACCATCCACCACCAGCCACCACACAAAAACACCCGTGGCCTCCAACCCGTGGTCCTATCACCACCACCCCATGGCTCCCCACCCCTGCAGCTAGCAGCCACCCACCGTGCCCTACGGCCCGCCATTGGCTACCGCACGAAAACACCCACTGCCCCTCGGACGATTGAAAGAGAACAAAAAAAAATACCATCAACGATGGCGACAATGGTGGTAGTGACAGCAGCAATGGGCGTGACAACAACGACGACAATAATGATGACAACAGTGGTGGCAATAGGAGACTTGATCGCTGATCGATGGTAGCCAAGGAGGAGGGGGAGAGAGAGGATGAGAGTGGGTTTCATGTGAATGCAGTGAGAGGGGATATTTAAAGGGCTTTAGCAATGGATTTTTAGTGATAAAATTTATCATTAAAGTAGTTATTAGCGATGAAAATCAATATTTCATTGCTAATAATTTTCACCAATTATTTTTCTAAAAAAAATTTTCTCTCCAAAAAATATTAAAATATTTGATAAAATTATTTACAATGGAATATTAATTTTCATCATAAATAATAATTATTTATGATGAAAAATTTCTATTATAAATAATTTTTTATAAATAATTAATTTAAAAAATTAAAAAAAAAGATGAGACTATTTGTGATGGAAATATGCCATTGCAAATAAAAGTTATTTGCCATGAAAAATAAATTTTTATTGCAAATACTATTATTTACGATGAAAACTTTTCATTGTTAATAATTTTTCATAAATAAATAATTTAAAAAATTAAAAAAAAAGATGAAAATATTTATAATTAAAATATTCCATCATAAATAATTATTCATATATAAATAATATAAATAATTAAAAAAGGTTGGATTTTTTATGATAAAAATTTTAAAAAAAGGTAAACATATGCTGTGCATGGTCGATGCAATGGGATTAAGCGGTGCAAACGCATCCACTATTAGCTAGCCCACAGGCAAATTAAAATTTTTATTTTTTTTTAAATTAGTATTTTTTAAAAAATAATTATTTTTTAATATATTATAATTTTAAAATTTAGCTCTAGCTTTATAG
>QRFJ01001673.1:306876-375520 GCA_006176705.1 Cocos nucifera | reverse complement strand
CCCGATCCAGTGGAATTGAGCCAACCCACTCTGAAACTGAGCCAGCCTAGTATCTATAACGGCTAATTTTCAGAACAACAGCTTTTTCATCCCAAGAGATTTTCAATGGCTATTTTCTTTACTCCAATGGTTAGAACACTTCCAAAAGTCCATGTTGGTGACTTGTAATAGTGAAAAATCTTTGAAATATATAAGAAAATACTTGGAGCATTAAAAATAAGTTTTGGAGAGTATATTGAGTATTATTTGAGAAAGTTAATGAGTGAGCTAAAAAGAAGAGAGGAGTTATTTTTTTGAGTCATCCTTTGTCTTTTCACTACAAAACATCCTCAAGCAAGTGAGAGCAAGAGTAAAGAGAATCAAGGAGCCTCACAATCTCTTATTCATTCAAGGAGAAGAAATCAACCTTACAAGTAAAGCAATTTAAATTGTCTTCTCTTGTGCTTCAAAAAAAATTATTTTAAATTATAATTTTATATTTTATTTTAAGTTTCTTGGGTGAAAAGCTTGGGTTGGTCCAGCCTTTGAGTTGAATATTGTATGTTTAGATTGGTAGCTAAGGGTAAACCAATTGGATTATTATTCTAGCCTAGAAAAATATAATTGCACTTGTGAGATTTTAGTTGTGGGATCTAAAGAAAATCAACTGGATTGATTGTTGAGCCTGAAAAATAATCGTGTAACCAATGTGGTTTTGATTGATCTGAAAAAAATCAACTGGGTTGTTTGTGAGTCCGAAAAGTAATCGTATACTGTTTTGGTTGGTGAGCCAGAAAAAATCAACTAGGTTTGATTGTGAGCCCAAAAAATAATCGGACTATAATTTTTATTGAGAATTATAGTTGAATTCCCAAGGGGTATACTTGGGGAGTAGACGTAGGTGCTGAGTTTGGCACCAAACCACTATAAAATTTATGTATTTGTGATTGTATATTATTTACTTTATTGCTTTCATTCATTGCACATTATATAGCTAGTTTCATCTAAATACTTAATTTGTTTAGATTGCACATATCTTAAGTTTAAATTTAAAATATCCAATTCACCCTCCATCTTGGATAGCCATATTTGAACGACAAGTGGTATCAGAGCAGGTGCTCTGTTATTGATTATTGACCTAATGGTCTAGAGTTAAAAATTTTGGCAATCTAAATAGAATCTTTATTTAATGAAGGTTATTCTATAGATAGACCTTCACTTTTTAATGATTCTAATTATATCTATTAGAAAGCTAGAATGAAAATTTTTATGCAAGCACATGATTATAAGTTATAAAAAATTATAATAGATGGCTCACACATGACCAATGTATTGAAAGAGCATGATAAAGAAATAGCCCAACTTAACGCTAAGGCCATGAATATACTTTATTGCTCCTTAGAGTTAAATGTATTTAATGCAATTTCTTTATGTATTTCAACAAAATAAATATGGGAGAAATTAGAAAGAACTTATGAAGGAGCAAATCAAAAAGAGGATTCATGCTTCCAAGAAGAAAAAGAAGCTCACCTCAACATATGCCTCATGACTCATGGACGATGGAAAAAAAGAAAAAAGAAAGAAAAGACAAAGGAGAAAATAGGAAAGGTTTTGAATTAAGGGAGCAAAGCATAGAAAAAAAAATGAGGAGAGGAGAGAAAGTATCCGCCAATCATTTACCTCATGGCTAATACAAATGAGATAGATCTTGAAAAACTCTTCCAACTTTCATTTGATTGAATTATTATTGAGAGCCTTTCAACGATTTAGTAGGATGATTTGAAAAAATTAAGACTCAAATATAACGAACTCAAAAAGTTTACATCCTTCTCTTTAGCCAATGAAAATAATAAATTATTAAATAAAAAAAGATATTTTGAAAGAAATAAATTCTTTGGCTAAAGAAAAGGATGTACTATTTAAATCTAAAAAATCTTTAGTTGAAGAAAACATTAAGTTGAAAGAGGAATTTAAAAAATCAAAGCTTTACATTGAAGGAAAAAAAAACTTCTAAGATCTAAAAAATCTCTTTTAAAAGAAAATGTTAAGTTAAGAAAAAAAATTGAAACATTGAAGTCTATATTCAATAAGTTTACAATCGGATCACAAAAGCTTCAAGCAATATTGAATAATCAAAAAGCTATTTTTAATAAAACTGAAATTGGGTATAACTTCTTAAGAAAATAGAAACTTGTTAAGAATATGTTTACAAAAGCTTATTCTAAAAAACACTCTATAATTTATTTTAAATGCAACAAAGTTGGCCACAAAATTTCTATATGTAATACTAAAAGAATTGGTCATACTTTGATTTAGCAAATATAGGTTCCAAAAGAAACCATATGCTCTAACCTTAATAGACCTAAGATGGCTTGGGTACCAAAATCTAGTAAATGAGTTTGCAGGTACACCAAGGATTCAATGAAACTAAAGGAGAAAAATTCTTATTGATAGATGCCTTGGGAATGAAATTGGATGGGTGATAATGTTTGGTAAAATCTAAATTTTTTTCACATCATGCCACCATTATTTGCTAAATATATTTTGATTATTAATTAGCATAATTATTGAGCATGTTAGATTGATTTTGATTATTTTATCTTTGTTTAAAATGATCATACTCCTTGAATAGAAAGCTTGATTTATTGAATGTATTGACTTTAATGATTTGCTAATATGTATGCATATGATAACTCTTTTCATGCTTTGATAAGTATGATTGATTTTGATGCTAGCAATAATTTAAATATTTTAATTTTTAAATCAACATGCTCTTTTCTATATATCATGCTATGGATGAAATAGTTTTATCTTAAAATTTAGCATGATATCTTAAGCCTCCCCATATCAATTTTATGATTGATGAATTTAATTTTAAAAAAAAGCTTAATTGGGTGTAAAAATTTTAATTACCAAACCTACAAAAAAAAAGAAAAAACTATTTTTTTTGGCATTTCTTATAAAAAGCTAAATTATTAAAATTCTTCTAAAAATTTGAAACTTCCTAGTAGAACTGAACACATAAAGCCTTCATCTAGTTTTCTCTTGATTTGATCTTATTTAAATGGATTATTGGAACCCTCCCAATTGATTATTTTTTATGATCCTCTAAATTTTCATGAATATCTCTCTTGATCATTGATTTGATTGACTCTTTGATCTTAAAAAAAATTTATTGATGAATATTCTTATTTTATTTTAATTGATTGATTTTGAAAATTAAATTTTAGAAATGGTCTTCTTAAATCTTTTGAAGTTGATGTCAAGTAAAATGTATCAAAAAAGTTGTCACTTATCTTTAAAGCTAAACTTTTAAAGAGGACTTCAGTTAAAAGTAATTGGTATCAAATAGATTGCTATTTGCCATGTATTTGATTGACTTATCTTTCGACAAAAAGAGAAGAATGTCTTTGTTTCAAACTTGATTTTGCATAGCTACATTTTGATATGATATCATTTGAAATAAATTTAAAAATACATATCTTTTTTGAATCTATAATTGCTTGATATTTCTTAAGAAAAGGAAGAGATGATATTTTGAAGAATAACTTAAAATCTTTTTGTGGTGTATCTTGACTGATTTGATAATATCAATTCAAATTGATTTATTTGAATCAATTCATCTTTATCAATTCAAAACTAAAATCATTGCTATCAAGCTAAATTTGCAAATTCACCTTTAAATGGTATTGAATTGTTAAGAAAATCATGATTTGATCTAAATTTTAGTTTAATTGGTATCAAAAAGTTTCATCCTAAGAAAATTTTTACTCTTGGTATCATTGGTATCATTCTTACCTTGCATTTTATTGTATTATTTTTGGACAAAAGAATTGGATATAATGTCTCAAATCTATTTTATATTGATATACTCTTGATATGATATCTCTTGAGATAAATTCAAAGAATCTCATATATATTTTTTTTTGAACTTAATTGAGTGAATATTTTTTTTTCTGAACTTAATTGAGTGAATATTTTGTTTGATTAATGCTTATTTTACTTAATTAATGCTTGTACTTTTAAATTTTATTTAATTTTAAAATGACATTATTTGCTAAAGTAAGGGGGAGAAATTATTAAAGAAGAAATGATCAATTATTTGAAAAGAGCTTTAAAATTAAAATTATCTTTTAAATTTAGAAAATCTAAATTTAGTAGTTAAATTCATGTTTAATCTACTTGATTTGAAAGAAAAAAGAGGGGAAAAATTTTAAAATAAATTTATCCAACATTAATTATTAAAAATAAGAGGAGTGATATTATCCAGCTTTGATTGAAAATTCTAATTGACTTATATTAAGGTGAATGAACATTGATTTCATTATATTTTTGAGCGTTAATATGATGATTCCATTTGATCTATATGCTTTTGATTTGATTGTTAAATTATTTTTAAAAATAAATTAATTTTAATATATTTTTATAATTTTGAAGCTCATTGATAAATATAATACTAAACTTTTCATGTGCCAAACTTTAAACTTGATTTGCATAATCATTTTTGTTAAATAATTAGAGTTAAATTGAATTTGAAAATATTTTCTTACTCTAAGAAATAAATTTTTAAACATAATTTTGAAACTTATTTAAAAATTCAAATTTGATCCTAAATTTTTTATGTGCATTATAAAATCTTTATGAATTATTTATTTTAAAATAATTTTTTACTCAAAGTAATGAATTTAAAAATATGACTATTTTTTGCTTTGATACTATTCATTTTTCTTTGCTCGATACATCTTTGGTACATACCATTTTTGAGCTTAATTGGCTAAAATTTTTTAAGAAAAGAAAAGATTGAATATTAAAATATACATTATACTTAGTTTTATGATCAAATCTTTTGAAAACTCTATTCTTTTGAAAAACTTCATTCCTCTTAAAACTTAAAAGTGTATATTTAAAAATTTGATTATAAGATCAAATTCATTTAAAAAGAGGGAGAGTCTATAATATTTGAATTTAAGCTAATTTTTGAAAAAAAAAATTCATTCAAAAGGAGATGATTTCTTTGATTTGACTTTATGAATTTGATACATCTCTTAATTTAATGTCTTAATGTTGATTTTGATGATTCTTTTCTATTCTTTTCCATGAGCTTTTTGATGTTGTCAAAAAGAGAGAGAAGTATATTGAGTATATACTTAAAAACTTAATACTTAAGAAACTCAATAAATTTCATGCTTGAAATCTTAATACTCATTAATTTGGATTGAAATATTATTTTGATATGAGTATATAAATTATGTGAAACATTAATTGGAGCTTTCATGAAGTGTGTGTGCATTTATGTTTATATATATTATTACTTCATGACTTATACTAGCCAATTTATTGAAATACATTAAATTATATTTTTATGTATATACTCAAAGTTTTGTCATCATCAAAAAGAGGAAGATTGTTGTTCCTAGTTTGATTTTGATGATAACAAAAGTATTTGAGTATAAATTGTTAAATTACTAATGATGTTTGTGAGGATGTGTAGTTGTAAATTTCAAGAGCTCACAAACTTTAAATATTTTCACTCATCCAAATGAAGATTTATCACTCAAGATTTTAGAAAAGAAATTTTAGAATGGATATATCTTTCAAGAGGTCAAAATAAAGATTAAATCAAGACAAAAAGGATAAGTCTAGCCTATAAAAGAATTTAGAGAAGAAAGGATCATAAACGGTCTTTGGTATGCAAACTGGACTGATCCAATCTAAGACTGAGCCATCCTACTCTTAGTAAAAATAGAAGATCGAAAGTACAGAAAGTATAAATTTTAGAATGTAAGGGACTGAGCCGACCCAGCTATAAACTGAGTCGACCTAATGGGACTGAGCTATCCCAGTATGAAATTGAGCCGGCCTAGTGCCTGTTACGACTAGTTTTCAAAACTATAGCCTTTTCATCCTAGGAGCTTTTTAATGGCTATTTTTTCCTCTCTAATGGCTAGATCACTTCTAAAAGCTCATGTTGGTGACTTGTAATAATGGGAGAGCTCTGGATATATAAGAAAATACTTGGAGCATTAAAAATAAGTTTTGGAGAGTATATTAAGTATTATTTGAGAAAGCTAAGGAGTGAGTTGAAAAGAAGAGAGAAGAAATTATTTTTTTGAGTGATCTTTTGTCCTTCCATTACAAAACATCCTTAAGCAAGTGAGAGCAAGAGTGAAGAGAATCAAGGAGTCTCACAATCTCTCATTCATTCAAGGAGAAGAAATCAACTTTACAAGCAAAGCAACTTAGATTGTCTTCTCTTGTGCTTCAAAAGAGTTTGTTTCATATTATAATTTTATATTTTATTTTAAGTTTCTTCGGGTGAGAAACTAGGGTGGATCTAAGCCTTGAGTTAGACATTGTATTGGTTTGATTGGTGAGCCAAGGGAAAAATCAATCGGGGTTGATTATTAGCCCGAAGAAAAACAATCACTTATGAGATTTTGGTTGATGATCCAGAAAAAATTAATTGGGTTGATTGTGAGCTCGAACAACAATCATGTATGATTTGGGTTGGTGATCCAAAAAAATCCAACTGGATTGATTATGAGCATGAAAAATAATCGTGTACGATTTTAGTTAGTGAGCTAGAAAAAATTAACTGAATTTGATTGTGAGCTTGAAAAATAATCGGACTATAATTCTTATTGAGAATTATAGTTGAATTCCTAAGGGATATATTTGGGGAGTGGACTTAGGTGCTGAGTTTGGCATCGAACTACTGTAAAATTTATGTATTTATGATTGTATATTCTTTACTTTATTGCTTTCATTCACTGCACATTATATAGCTAGTTTCATCTAAATACTTAATTAGTTTAAATTGCTCATATCTTAAGTTTAAATTTGAAATACACAATTCACACTCTCCTCTTGGGTAGCCATACCTGGGCAACAAGTATAATGAAGGATCTGCAAACAACAAATCAGGTGGTATCCCTCTTTGATAAATATTTTATTTTTCTTTTCTTCCATTGAGGATAATGAAAATTAAGTTGGGGAAGAGAATAACTAACTTTAAAATTTGCTTCATGAGAGTTGGGTAGAAAGGTCAAGGTATGCAAAATCTCTCTTTATTACTAAAAAAATATTAATTTCTCACTGAGTAACTAGACCCCTTCGCCTAAATAAGCATTGTGGTTCATGTAAAAAAGTTAGCAATATAAAAAAAGGAGGGTTTAGCATTATCTCACTAAGTAATCGGGCCCCTTTGCCTAAACACTATGGTATGCATCAACAGGTGAAGATGCAAGAATTCGATAATTTTTTTAAAAAAATAATAATAATAAGGGGACTAAATTGTAAGAAGATAATAAATTCATCTCACATTAAGTTAGAGAATTTAAAAAGTAAAGTGGAGAGTTGGTGAAAGAAGATCTCTTAAAATTTCAATGGCTAATACTCAATCACTAATTGGATCAAATTAATAATCCAATGAAGTAACTCTTTAATAGTCTAGCCAGATATCACCTATCTTTAGAAAGATCTAATCTAACTTTTAATTTAAGGCTGAGTTGGTATATACTATTAATTTATATATTTTACTTGAGGACGAGCAAAGTTCAAGTTAGAGGGTGTGATAACCACATTAAATATATCTATAAAAATATTAATTTATTAATTAATTTATTTTTATCTTTAAAAATTAATATTTTTATTTTATCTTTTGTAGAAAATAGGATACCAATAAAAGGAGCTTGATTTATAGGTCAAAACAAAAAAAATTTAGAGCAAATTGGACTTAAAATGGATCCAAAATGAAGATTCAAAAGAAAAAAGAAGAAAAAATAATAAAATAATAAAATAGGCCTAGAAAATTAGCCCATTAGGCCGTCGATGCATGGTGGACTGGTCAGTTGGTCCACAAAACTAGGCGTGCCCAATTAGTGCATGATGCATGGAAGGTGTGGATCCTTAAAGGGTCCACAAAAATTCTCACGCAGCTTATAGGGGTAAAAGGGTTATTTCCTTAGGCCTGGCGTATGGGGATTGGGTAGGATCTTCAATATGCTCAGTCCACAGTGGTCTATAGCCAATAGGAAAGTATGATCAGATGGCAAGCATTCATCCCAGTCAAGATCCACTGGCCACAATGCATTCCCAGTTGATCCAGACCTTTTTACACGATCCAATGGTTGATATCACTTCTAGTCAAAATCCAATGATCTAAAATGATTTCAACTTGATCTAGGTTTCCTTCAGGCATGATCCGATGGTGCAAAGGCATCTATAGGTATGATCCAATGGCCAAAATAGCTCTGAACCCCTAATGAAACTAAAAACCATGGATTTTTAGTTGATCTAAGCCATTTAAACTTGATCTGATGGCTAGAAATCGACATAAGCACTAGGATGTGAGGATTTATGGTGCTCCCAAGCCTTGGGAGGCCATAAGAGGAGTCAGGGTGTTGGCTCCGAGAGTTCAGGATGGGTGTGAGTCCTAGGGCTAGGATAGGAGTTGTCTTAGGTGAAGGCGATGTGTAGCCCTGCATGGAACTCGAGGTTCAGGTGTGAGGATCTTGAGGGACTTGGTAAGTGCTCCAAAATTTAGGACACAAGATTGAGCAAAGAACCAAAGCCAAGGAAAAGAACCAGCTAAGGTAAGGAGATGACACACATGTGAGCTGGCTCAGATATGCAGCCGAGCCAACTCGAGCTGAGATCTAGCCAGCTTAGGGCACAATCAAGCTAGCTGTCTCAGGTAGATAGAAGATAAGATTCGGGCAAGATGTAGTTGAGTTGGCTTGGCTCCTGAGAGAGTCGGTTCGATGGTGGCAAATGAAACTAAATGAGATTTTTTGTTTGGTCTTGGATTGAGATTAATCCAAAGGATCTTAAGGCTTGGTCTAATAGGTCTTAAGGGGGCTAACTCATGTATGGGTCGGGATTAGATCCATGAGATGAGAGCATATGAGACATATGTACATGGCTTGGTAAGTGCTTTTAGCCAAGAGAGTTTTTGATCAGGCCTAATAGCTATGTATAAATATATAGGTTGCATTAAGGTTTTATTATGCATTGAAATACAGATCTTTTCTTCCTCAATCTCTCTTCTCTCTTTTCTAGAATTGTCGCCCCAAGAGGGTGCCTCCCTCAAGCCCAAGAAGGAAGGCACCCCATCACATATCCAGATTGGTGGATCGATAATCTACTACCATAGAGAATGTCAAAGGTCTCCTCAAGTCCATGCTAAAGATCAGGGGTTTTCACTATAATTGATATTAGAATGGTACTGATTGTTCCAACATTTGGTATCAGAGCCTGATGGTGCATGGAAGAGAAGGAGAAGTCATATAGGAAAAAATCAAAAATCTACACGAGGATTTCATGATATATCTCAGATCTATTTTTATTATTGCTATGGTTTGGCCAATCGACAGCAATAGGTTGAAGGTGGAGGCAGAGAGTATTAACGGAAAGAGTTTTTCCTAGGGTGGAAGGTTTAGGTGCATGATTTTCTATTCGATCTTAGTTGGAGAGACCAGCATGTATGACGGGTGATAGGGTTCTCTAGGATGATGGATAGTATGGGGCTATTTGGCGGATGAAAAGAGGTTTTCCAAGGGATAATGGTCAAGTGAAGGCTAAAGAAGCGGCTATATATATCCTTCGATTGTAGGAAGATGGAAAGTAGTCGGGGATGCATTCAGTGGTTTGACCAAAGCATGGATTTACGAAGTCTTAGGGGTGATGGATATGGATGATTCATGGAGGTCCAGCAAGTTAGGGCTGGACGATTGTAGAGCGGTGCAGAGACGAGGCAGGGAGCATTGGACTGCTATAGTAGTATTTTCTTGGAAGCACAGGAGATGAGAGAGGCTCAATAGTGCAGCAGTAGAGGGATGTATCTCAGCAGAGAGTGTCAGGAGCATCTTAGGAAGACCAAAAATAAGTCTCAGGGAGAGCTAAGGGGTCTCAGGGAGCGTCAGGGGCAACTAGCAGTCGAGAGTATCATGGATTAGGTATCTTCTATAGGGGCATCAGAGAGAGTCACAGTTCAGGTAGAGGATGTTCCTCCAGGTGCAACTAAAGCGATGGTTGGTGCTAGGGTAAAAGATAAGAAGTGCTAGGGTAAAATTTTCTAGGGTTCGGTCAGTAAAGAAGAAGAGTTAGATGAGCTCTTGGGTTTGGAAGGTGCCCACGGGTTGCGGAGATATCCGAGATGGCTTTAAAGGGGTCCGTAGAGTGTGGAGGATCTGAAAGGACAACGATGGTGTTTGAGGTGTAGTGGCAGGCCTAGCAGTGCAGCATTGGGTGGTTTGCCTTAGGTCACTCGATTATAAAGTCAGGATCTTCTGCAACATCAGGTGGACTTCGATTTTAGGTGAAGCATCGAGTAAAGGTGGCTTCATCGGTGGAGATGTGACACGAGGTTAGAGCGAAGGAGTGTAGGAGGATCAATATCCTAGCACCAACATTGAAGATGCATAGTTCCAGGTGAAGCAGCACATGTGGGAAAGACTGACGATGTTCTGAGGAGACCATGTTAGGATATGCAGCGAGTGTCAGTACAAAAATGCTGCAGGATCTCAAAGGAAGTCTAGAATAATTGATTCAGATGCCAAGAAGAAGAGTTCTTATAATTTTCAGGATGGTGCAGAAGATGCAAGCCAAGATCTTCAGTGGTGGAGGCGGTCATCCCAAAGGTCTCAAAGAATGTACAATAGTTGAAGAGGATTGGCGGAGGTAATGTTTGCAGAAGAGGCTGTCAGGATGCACAACGATAGCAGGATCATGCAGGAGGGCATTATCAGGGGTTTGCCAAGGCTTGGAAGCACCAAGATGGAGATTATGAGGATTTGTAGTGCTCCCAAGCCTTGGAAGGCCATAAGAGAAGTCAGGATGTTGGCTTCAGGAGTCTAGGATGGGTGTGAGTCTTAGGGCTAAGATAGGAGTTGTCCTAGATGAAGATGGCATGTAGCCCTGCACGAGACTCGAGGTTTAGGTGTGAGGATCTTGAGAGGCTTGGTAGGTGCTCCGAAAACCTAGGACACAAGATAGAGCAAAGGACAAAAGCCAAGGAAAAGAATCAGCCAAGACAAGGGGCTGACACATAGGCCAGCTGACTCGGATATGTAGCTGAGTCGACTCGAGCTGAGATCGAGCCGGCTCGGGATGCAGTCGAGCCGGCTGTCTCAGGTAGACAGAAGATAAGGTTCTAGTGAGATGCAGTCAAGCTGACTTGGCTCCTAAGAGAGCCGGCTTGATGGTGCCCAACAAAACTGAATGGAATTTTCTGTTTGATCTTAGATTGGGATTAATCCAAGGGGTCTTAAGGCCTGGTCTAATAAGGTCTTAAGGGGGCTAACTCATATATGGGTTGCAACTAGATTCATGGGATGAGACCATGTGAGACATATGTACATGGCTCGGTGAGTACTTTCATATATTGGGTTAGCTAGAAAAGATTTTGATTGGGCTTGATAGCTATGTATAAATACATAGGTTGTATTAGGATTTCATTATGCATTGGAATACAGATCTTTTCTCTCTCAATCTCTCTTCTCTCCTCTCTAAAGTTGCCACCCCAAGGGGGCGCCTCCTTCAAGCCTTGGAGGGAGGCGCCCCATCACATATCCAGATTGGTGGATCAGTGATCTGCTACCATAGAGAACGTCAAAGATCTCCTTAGGTCCATGCTAAAGATCAGGTGTTTCTATTGTAATTAACATCAGAGTGGTACCGATTATCTCAACATAAAAATGTAAAGAAACTCGATTTTTCTCATTTCTCTCCTTCTCTAACTCAAATTCTTTCATTCTTTTCTCTATAAAAACACCATCCTAAGCTTATGATGAAGTGAACCAGCCTCCCCCTTGGGGGATCAACCCAACAAAGCCCCTCCTACACATAGAAGCCCTCTTTCTGCCTCTTTTCCTTCTCTCTTCAAGCCTTCTTCTCTTTCTTTTCCTACCTTCTTTCATAAACCTAAATTGATTTCTCCACCAAAATCTCTCTCTTGTTCTTGATTTCTGCAATTAGCTACTATCCAAGTTCTTCCTCAAAGCTCAAGGATGAAGATTTCAACGAGAAGCTTCCCGATGGCCGGCTGATCATCTTATTCTTAGGAGATCATTATGATCTTATTTTGATGATATTTTTTATTTTTTATTTTTTATATATTTTTTAATATGCAATAAAAATTATTCTTCTCAATTATAATTTTATGTCTTACATGAGATTGATCTAGAATAGTTTATGACCCTTGGGATGAGCCATGATCTATGGGTATGATTCATACTTTTGGGATAGATTATCTTTGGTTTAATTTTTTTATTATATCTATATCAATTTAGACTAGCCTATAACTTTAAAGAACAGGCTGTGATCTAAGGATAATGTCCATGCTCTTTAACATAGGTTATATCTTTATTGATTAGATATCAATTAAAATATATTAAAAAGAATACTACCTATCAAAATAAGAGAGCAGTTGAGATACTGAGAGGCGATCTTTCATACTTCAACTCCATTTTTAAATAATTTGCTTATTTACTTGCTTCCTTAATTAATTTACATAGTCTTTTAATTAATTTTATTTCTACTTTTAATTTAAATTATTTAAATATAACTAATATACTTCTAAGGATACAATCCCGACTCATCCTATCTATATGGTAGTGAGTTAGGTTTTATTTTTGACTACCTACAATAGTGATCAGTATCGCTCTAATACCATGTTGTGAAAACTCCTAATCTTTAGCATGGATTTGAAGAAAACTTTGACGTTCTCTAAGGACAGCATACCACCGATCCACCACTTGGATTTGTGATGGGGCACCTCCCTCAACTTCAAGAACCCTAGGGTGACAACCCTAGAGAGAAGAGAAAAGAGAGATTGAGGGAGAAAAGATCTATATTCCATAGCCTCAATGAAATTCTAATACAATTTATATATTTATACATAGACATTAGGCTCGACCATAAACTTTTCTGGCTAATCTAATATATGAAAGCACTCATCGAGTCCATGTACACCCATGTCTTTCATGCTCTCATCCCCTAGATCTAAATCCGACCCATGAGTTAGTCTCCTTAAGACCTCTCAAACTAGGCCTTAAGTCCCCTAGGATAAAGCCCTATCCTAGAGCCAAATAGAACACCCATGCGTCTCTATCCGCAAAAAGTGCGACATCTCTAATTGAGACCGAGATGTCTCGCCTATCTTTGAGACATCTTATCTTCAAACTGAGACATCTCTAACCACATGTTAGCCTAGCAATCCCAAAATACTACTCTCTATTCTAAATTTTCTTTGAGACTGAGTCATCTCGGACTGAGATTGAGATATCTCACTTTCCACCAAGTCATCTTGTCTTAGAATCGAGATGTCTTGCTCAACACCGAGTCATCTCATCTCGGAACTGAGATGACTTCTTTGCTGATCAGGTGATTTTCTTGTTGGCTCGCTCCTAGCTTTCCATGGCTTTTCTTCTCAAGTTTCTAAGGCTTGAGAGTACCACACCTGAGCTTATACTTGTGAATCTTGTCTCATGGAGAAAATGACCAAGTCTCCATTCTCTGGACATGGAGAAAGGGCATGTGAGTTATTAGCCTTTGGTACATTTAGATGAATGAGGGCTGATAACAACTTAAGCCAGAAGGAGATAATCCTACTTCATCACTTTTATAGATGGTCTATCAAAGCTTGGAGATGTGTATCTGAAGCTTTTGATAAGTTTAAGAAGTATCAGAGTATGGTGGAAAAATAAACTAAAAAATATATCAAGATTCTTCGATCTGATCAAGAAGGAGAATGCTTATCTAGTGAACTTTTTGACCATTTTAAAGTAAAGGCATTCTCTTTGAATGGACCCCTCCTTATATATCACAGCTAAATGGTGTAGCAAAAAGGAAGTGTTGGTGTAGAAAATGGACGACCACTCGATATTGCTAGAGGAGGGATTTGGGATCTCGCCGGTTGGAACCTACAAGACAAAGTCCTGGCTAGAGGTGACTCTGACATGAACCCTCCGATAGTCAAGTTAGTGTTCTGGCAAATAAGAATGGAGTACTTAGGAGATTGGAGATGGAAAGAGAGTTTAGAGAAGGAGACATATTTGGAGGATCCTATTTATAGATGGAGCTTGTAATAGATTGATGGTGATAGCCACAATAGAATATCAGTAGGCCATTCGGATTGTTCAAAGTTTGTTATGAAGAATGGACTATCGTTTGTCATGACTTACTAGTGGTTGGATATTATTTGCTAAAGTTTGGAGGGAAGGTCAGATGTTTTCGAGCTTGATCGCAAGCCATTGATCTTGAGGTTAAGCTGTTGGGGCTTCGAATCGGATGGATCGAACTTGAAAGTTGGCCTTCGGATTGAGCGTGATGAGTTTGTAGGTCAAGCTCAAGATTTGAACCTTGGTAGGCTACTTCAACTAGTTTTGGAAGCTCGATCATCTTCAAGATCGGATGATGGTGGACACTGGTACTTCGGTCTAGAGTGTTTGAGGTTGGAAAGGAGTAATGAGCCCCTCAATTAAGACCGCAGCCAAGCTATTTTGATGAAGTTCAGTAGTGCCTAAGGTCAGCCTGAAGTCAGGATAGGAGAGTACTAAGATTCAATAGCTATAAAGTGGTTGCTGCTTATCCCAGACTGAAGATCAGAGTCAAACAGGTGACAAGCTTCTTTTGCTGGCTCAAGTTTGTCTAGTCGAGATCCATGATATAGCCTTGGTAGGATCTACCGCTCACATGATAGAGTAAGAGAATTGGAGTAAAGGAGCTCGATCAACATACAAGATCGGGCATCAGTAGAAGTTGTTGTCATTTTTGGGATGAGTTGCCTTCAGTTGAAGCTCTAAGCTCAGTCGCATTTAGAGGCCGATCTTTTGGAATTCGCCTAGACTAGGGGATCGACTTGATTGAACTTTAGACTTGGACATCGTGACTCTATATGGCATTTTACTAAGGTCAGACTTTACTAGACTTCGATGGGAGCCATTTTATCTCCAACACTTATCTCTTTACTTCCAATTTCGAAGTTCAGATGAAGGAAGTACCAATACTTACGATTGCCAAAGTCCTATCTGGTCTTCATGCCTCTAGGATGCGACCTAATTTATTCGAACTGACATGGGAGCTTTTTTATTATGGAATGGCTTGAGATGATCTTGAATTTGAAAATTTTGATTGGTGCGGAGCTTGATTACATGGTGCAATGATGATTTCTTTTGATATCTGCAACCATAATAATGGGATGGACATACAAAAGGTCAAGATTTAGCACTATCGATCTACAGTCATAATGTCTCGAGGACACTACTGGCTATTTAAGTGCCCTACTTCCCTTTTTTTCCATCCTAGCTTGTTCTAAATCACTTCTCCTTTGCTTCTGCTTCTCCCATTTCTCTTCTTTGACCCTGACCATCTTTGCCCTTCTAAGATTTTATGGCTCCAACCGCCCTCTTCCCATCCATTGTCTATGATGTCGATCATCTCACCAAGTTCCCCACTTATTTAGGTTAGTGTCTCAACTCTTTCTTTAAATTTTCTTATCTTTTTTTCATTCTTAGATATTTTTTGAGGTTTGCCTGTCCTTCCTTTAGCTTCGAAGTTCTTCCACCAATTTGTTTCTAATTGTTTTTGATCTAAAATGGCCTCCCTAGATTCTGAATGTTCTTGGTCCACTCCTTCTAAGAGCTCATTCGAGCTGAGCCTTCCAAACCTTAGGTCCAGGGTTGTACCTAATCTTCAAGACGTAACTCAGCCAACCTTTGTTCTCGAAACTATTGCTCCACCCTTTCCATCGAGGACCATTCCCTTATCTAGATTCAGTATAGAATCTCCTCAGAATACGAACTTGAACTTCTTAGATCGGACGGTCGAATATGTGCCCCCCATCCGGGTTGGTTTAGTTTGTACATCAAAGTCCTTCGGGCTAGGCTTAGGCTACCCATTCCCCTTTTTTATTATTAAGCTTATTCATTTTCTTAATATATCCTTTGCCTTGATCGTCTTGAAATCCTTTTGTTTCATCATAAGATTTCTTGCACTTTGCCTTCTGACCAATGTCCAACCTTCAATTTTCTTGTTTTGAACTTTTTTCACCTTCAAGCGCTACCCTTCTGCTAAGGACTGGTGGTATATTTCACCATAGTTTGGCAAGAAGGGATTACTCAAAGGTGCCCCTTCCACCATCCATAGTTGGAAGAAAAAGTTTTTTTTTCATATCTAACCTTTTACTTGAATTGAAACTTCCTCCTTGGGGTCGACTTAAGGATTTTGTTTGTAAGGCCTCAAGGTTGCAGAGGAAGGATCTTGACTTTGCTAATATTCTAAAGAATTATAAAACTCCTTCGCTGACCAATCTGATAGACAGCCAAACTCTTTATAACCCCCTATTAATCCTGAAGGTATTAACTTGTGTTTTTTTTTTGTCTTCTTATCATTTTCTAACTTTGGCCTATTTATCTTCATAGAGATGACTCCTAACGAGTTGAAGCGGCTGATGAAAGAACTCCATGCTCAGAAGAGGAAAGCCACCAACCCTAGGGAAACATCCAAATAGGCCAGGATCGGCTAATCAAGCTCGACCATCCCAGCCCTGGCAACCTCCATTCCAAAGGTCTAAGTGCGCCTACCAACTCCAAGCCTACCTGCTGAGGCCACTGCTCTTGCACCTCCTATTGAGAAGAAGGGGGTAGAGAAAACTAAGAAGTTGGTTTCCAAGAGAGTTTGGTCATGAAAGAACTTCAGAGAGTCCAGTGATAATAACATTGATCTAGATCGGGCTTCTTTTGACAGTTGGGGGGTCGTCTGACCTCTCATGAAGGGTTACATTCTATCGAATGTAATTGAAAAGATCCTCCAAATGAACACTCAAGAGAGGAAGAAAGATTCATTCGTGGCCTTCTTTGAGGTAGTTGCTTTTTCTTTTTCAAATTCAATTGGTCATATATGCTTTCTAGTAGTAAGATTTACTTTCCTGCTTGTAATTAGGGCATCATCTATTCACCAATCTTAAGATGGTCAATATCCATAAGGTCGAGGCCTCAACGGCCACAAAGAAAGCCGAAGATGCTAAGGCAAAGGCTGAAGAATCAAAGGCCGAGGTTGAGCATCTCAAAGAGATGCTCAAGGAGAACTCTACCGAGATCGAACATCTCCAGGAGGCACTCAAAAGGGTAGAACAAGCTTTGACGAAGGTGAAGGACACACTGGCTTCAAAGTACAGAGGAGAAAGAAGGCTGAGGGCGAGGTTGCTGAGGAAGAAAGGCAAATCACTGAAGCTAAGAAGCATTCTATCTCAGACTTTAAGGCTTTGAGAGAATAAGAAGATATCAAGTTCAAATTTGCTAAGAAAGCCTTAAACAATGATTTCAATATCTATCAATAGAGGGTCGCCAAGAGATTTCCCAAACTGGATTTCAGCTTCCTGCTGGATGAACTAGAAGACTCTTCTAACAATGAAGATGAGCCCTCCACGACTAGAGCCGACCTTCCTTCCACTAGACCCACCACTGATGCCCCTGAGCCCATCAGAAAGCTAGCACTTGTTGAGGCCAAACCAAGCCCTTCTGCCGCCCCTTAAATAGAGGTCGGTTACCTCTTCTAATTGTACACTTCTTTTTTTTCTTTTGCTCTCTATGTACTTAAATTTTTGAGTAATAAAATTGAACTTTTTTCATACCCTTGTGTGTTGCGACATGTTAATGATTTAGAGTTTGGTTTGTAAGTTTTGCCACCGAGCTCAATCATGGACAGAAGCTACACCACTACCATTGGCTATTTCTTTGAAAATTCACATAAAAGCTTTGAAGAAAGAAGTTCGTCAAGCCAACAAAAAGCTAAAGAAGACCAAGGACAATCTTCAAAAATCAAGGGACAATTATGTGGTGGCCTCCACTGAAATCAACCGCCTATGCTAAGCCTCAAAACAAGCTTTTAAGGAGTATACTTAAAAGAAATACCATCTGTCCGAAGAGCTTGAACGGGTGTTAAAGCGTGTTAGTGAGAAATCTTTGACTTTAACTGCCAAGATCTACTCCCTTGAGGCTGAGCTTAGAGAAGCAAGAGAGAAGATCCAATAACTGGAGAAGGGCTCGCTCTGAACTCACAATCAACAGGAGTATGGCTGGGACTTGTCCAAGAAGTTCTTCGAACTTCAAGGTCAGTTGCACATGATTGAAGAGGTATATAATACTTATAGGATAGGTTGGTGTGAACAAATTTCTAATCTCAAATAGCAACTTTGGGTAGCCAATGATAAGGTAGCCCGACTTTGAAAGCAATTGGTAGACAATGCCCAAGCTGGCCCAAGTGGTGATTTGAGTGAACTTGCCTTGTTGAAGAATAGTCTTGCAAATCTTATCGAAGTATACGATAAGAGCAAGTCTGAGCTTCTTCAACTAAAGATTCAAATGACATATCAGTAGAACGCTGTGAAGGATGCCGAGGCTAAATCTTTCATTCTTTGAAAGAGATTAAGAGAGGTAGAGGAAGATACTAGGAGAGTTTAGAACCTGCTTAACGATGAGAGTTTGGCAGCAAGAAAGGAGCCTGAAGACCAAGTGAATGATTTGAAACATTCTTTAGTAATGGTTTGGCCAGCAGTCCAAAGTTCGAGTAGGACTTCATTTTCTTCTCTCTTTCTTTTTTTTTTTGTAATTGTTCTTGGTAACCTTTGTGATGACCTTCACTTAATAAAATGATATTCCTTTCTATTATTCTTCTTTGTCATGCCTTATTTTGATATTTGTTGAACTTCTCGATTATCATTGTGTGTCCGAAATAGGCTTTTTTTTGAAATAGTAAATTTTACTCAGTTTTTCATAAATCTATCCTCTTTATTTATGAACAAGAATTTTTCAAACTTGCTTAGGAATAAGTACATCCTCCTATTTAAAAAAATTAAAGGTTTTTATATCTCTCATGAGGGTCTTCACCCATGTTAGGATGAGGTTCTCTTTCTATTCCTAACGTGGTTAACCTCCTATTTAAGAACTAGAGGCCTTTATATTCCTTGTAAAGGTCTTAACCCATGTTAGGATAAGGTTCTCCTCCTGTTCCTAACATGGTTAACCTTCTATTTAAAATTGAAGGCCTTCACCCTCATTTGGACAAGATTAATCTTGTATTTAAGAACTAGAGGCCTTCACCCTTGTTAAGATGAGGTTAACCTCTTGTTTAAGAACCAAAGGTCTTTAGCTTCATTTAAAAATAAAGTTTGACTTGATTATTTTCTACCATAATTCAATTTGCACAAAAGATAGAAGCATTAAAATAGAAAAAAAAATTTACTAAAGTGTGGCTATTGATAATACATTCATAGATTTTTCAAATTTCAAGTTCAGGATAGTATAGCTCCTCCTAGCTCCTTTATGCGATAAGTTCTGGGTCGAATCATTTTCTTAATTTTGTAGGAGCCTTTCTAGTTTGGGGCAAGCTTACCTTAATTCTATGATCGAGAGACCTCCGCTCGATGTAGTACCAAGTCTCCAACCTTGAATATCTTGTTCTTGACTTTCGAGTTATAGTATTGGGTTACGTTCTGCTTATAGACTACCATCCGAACTTGAGCATTGGGTTATGTTCTGCTTATAGACGACCATCCGAACTTGAGCTTTCTTCCATTTCTCTTCCAGTAAGTCAAGATTTGCCCTAAGATCTTGCAAATTATTTTGCTCGTTGAAGCTTTCCACTCATGCTGAGAGAAGTTCAAGTTTGATTGGAATAACCGTCTTAGTTCCAAAAGCCAGAGCAAATGGAGTCTCCCCAGTAGGCAATCTCTGATTGGTTCTATATGGCTAAAGTATATGGTAGAGCTCGTCCATCTATATTTCTTTTGCTCATTCAAGTCTTTTCTTTATTTTCTACAGTAGGATTCTGTTGGTTATTTTGGCCTCACCATTAGCTTGAGGATATGATATAGATATGAAATGATGAGAAATATTCAAATCTTCATAGAATTCAGTAAATTTTGTCCCTGTAAATTACCGTTCATTGTTAGTGATCAATGTTCGGGGCAAACCAAATCTACATACTATCAACTTTCAAACAAAGTCTTGTACTTTAGCTTTAGTAATGTTCGTCAGGGGTTCAGTCTCAATCCTCTTGGTGAAGTAGTCCACTGTCACTAAGAAAAATTTTTGTTGTCCAAATGCTATGAAAAATGGTCAAAGTTATCCATCCCCCACTATACGAATAGCCAAGGAGTGCATAAGGGTGTGAGCAGAGAAGCTGGCCATCGCTGAATATTGGCATTTCTTTGACATTGGTCACACTTTCTTAAAAAATCAATTGCATCTTACTGCATAGTCGGCCAATAATATGCCTACCGAAGTAACTTGTAAGATAATGATCTAGCTTCGAGATGATTATCATATACTCCTTCATGAACTTTTCTTAGGGCATAGTTGGTTTCAGATGGTTGAATGCATTTGAGGAGTGATAAGGAATAAGATCTCTTATATAGTTTGTTTTCATGTAAGACGTAATTCTCAGTTTTCAAGCTTCTTTGGGATCACTGGGAAGGATGCCCTCTAAGACCAATGAATCAATCTAGCTGGGTTTATAATTTACTTACATTAGTACCTATGGTTCCTTCGAACTTGGCTATTGAAGAACTTCAAAGGAAACTTCTTTTGGCAACTCATTTGGAGCTAAAGTAGCCAATTCAGATAGAAGGTTAGCCCAATAATTCTCCATTCTTGAAATCTACTGAATGTCAAAATTATTGATGGCCGAAGTCAAGCTTTTCACTTTGTCTAAATATTTTCTCATGCTTTCCTCCTATTGGTGTAGAAAATGGATGGCCACCAGAGTTCGTTGGAGGTGAAGGAGATGATCTCACAGAAAGACCTATAAAACAAAGTTCGGATCGGAGGTGGGTGGCTCCGGTGTGGACCCTTTGATGGTCAAATTAGCTTTTTGGCCAACAAGAATGGAGTACATAGGAGAATTAGAGTAGGAAGGAGAGCTTAGAGAAGAAGACATATCTAGAGGATCCTTTTTATAGATGGAGCACGTAATAGATTGATGGTGATAGCTATAATAGAATGTCAGAAGGCCGTTTCGACCACTTAGAGTTTATTATGGAGAGTGGACTATGATTTGTCTAACTTGCTAGTGGTTGAGTATTGTTTGCTAGAGCTCGGATTGAAGATTGGAGGATTTCAAGATTAGTAGTGTAGTATTCATGCTAAGATTTGGAACTAAAGGTCGATCCAATTGAGCTTAAATGTTGGCTCCTTAGTTGCGGATAGCAAGCTCATAGAGTAGGCTCTACATTTGAGTCTTGATGGAGCTATCTTTGACAGCTTTTAGAAGCTCGGTCGCCTTCAAGGTCGGCTGAGAATCAAGCACAGGTATTCTGGTCTGGAGAGTTAAAGGTCGGATGGGAATGGTAGATTCTGCACTTTAGACTGTAATAGAGATGTTCTGATTATTTTGCTGGAATTCAGTTAGAACTCAAGATCGTCGTTGTTGGGATAGAGGAATACCGAGTTTCAATGCTTGTGAAGTTGCTACTGCCTATTCCAAGTTAAAGATTGGACCTATATTGATGGCAAGATAACCTTGTTGACTCAAGTTCATCCGGCTGAGGTCCTTGGTGTGAAACTAGCGAGATTTACTATCGATAGAGTGGAGTAGGAGAGTTTGGCCAGTTTCCAAAGTCAGCCACTAGTTAAAGTTAGATGGTGAAGGAGATCCATATCCGTAGGATGGTTGCTGACTACCCTAGGCTGGAGGTTGGAGTCACTTAAATGGCAAACTCCCTTCATTGTCCAAACTTGTTTGGCAATGTTCACAATATGGATTGGCAAGGTCTATTATTATCAGGAGGAAATTGGAGGAATTATCGTTGAGAAGGTCGGCCTGCACACAAGATCTAGAGGCCAATATTCTAGAATCTACCTAGACCAGGGATTCAATTTGACCGAGGTTCAGACTTGGCCGTCATGACAATAGATGGCACTATCTAAAGGTCAGACATCTAATTGAACTTTGGTGGGGCTATTTTAACCCAAACACCTCTCCAACTTTATAGCTGCCATTGATATGCCCTACCATCAATTGTGAATCACTGTAAACTTTCACATGATCTATCCCTAATTCTCTGGCTATTTTCAATCCTGCAATCAGAGCTTTATATTCTACTTCATTATTAGTTGTGAAAAATTCAAAGCATAGTACATATTCGATAATAACCCCTTTTGGATTGATAAGGATTAATTAATCCTGCACCCAATCCAGAAGCATTGGATGAGCCATTAACATATAGGGCCCAAAAATCTTCAAGGAAGTCTACTTTCTTTTTTGAGAAGCTCGATGGGAGATCAGTAGTAGCAATTTCTTGTTGGTCAGGTTCGATCGAATCTAGAATAATACATTCGACCATGAAATCGGCTAGTATTTGAGCTTTAATAAATGACCAAGGTTGAAACTTTTATGCTAAATTCAGTGAGCTCAATCACCAATTTGGCTATTCTTTCTAAAGTGTCTAGCCAATGAAGAACTATCTTTATAGGTTGATCTATTGAGAGTGTCACTATATATCCTTGGAAATAGGGTCGAAGCATTCTAGCTACAATCAATAAAGCATATGTTAGCTTTTTCAATTTGGTATACCTTCTTTCTGTATCTCTTAAAACTCAACTTATGTAGTAGATCGGTTTTTGAATTTTAGTCTTCTCTCTGACTAAGATAGCTCCGATGGCTGTGGGAGATACTGCCAAATATAGAAATAGCACTTCACCAGATTCAAGCTTAGCAAGTTGAGAAGGTGAGCTAAGGTAGCTCTTAAGTTCTTCAAAGCCTTGCTGACATTCAGAGATCCAATTGAAGTTCTTTGGTTATTTAATCACTCAGAAGAAAGGCATGCAACATTTTACCGACCTTCAAACAAAATGATTCAGAGCCATAATCTTACCCATCAGGTGCTAAACTTCTTTTATTATCTTGGAAGCGGTCATTTCTTGGATGGCTCGAATCTTCTTCAGATTTGCCTCTATGCCATGCCTTGACACCATATAAATTTTTTTTTGAGGTTACTCTGAAAGCACATTTTACTGGATTTAGCTTCATTTTATACTTTTAGAGTGTTGCCCAGATAGACAACCTAAGAGGGGAAGGGGGGGGGGGATGAATTAGGTTTTCAAAAATTAAAATAGATATATGTAGTGCTAAATGATTAAAATCTAAGTGAATTAAATGTAAGAGCAAATAGAAGACACAATTAAGAGCACACACACAAACAAGAGAATTTTATTATGGTTCAGTGCTCTCCCAGTACCTACGTCCAATCTCTAAGCATACTCTTGGGAATTTCACTATAATCTCACAAGATTATAGTTGAATAGTTTTCTCGAGCTCACTATCCAAAAATTCAGTTGATTTTTTTCTAGGTTCATCAACCACAACCCTTACAAGAATTAGACAAATCAATCTGAATAAACAAAGGGGAGAAAAATTTCCAAAATCCAAGTTTCAGCCCTTGCTGAAACTAAGTACATGGAAAGAGGAAAAAGAATTTTACAACTCAAAATGCCCCTTTGAATAAGTAGAAAAGTTATCCTTGTAGTTCATTGAAAGCCTCTTTGAATGTGTAGAGTTAATGCACTTAAGGATTCTTCAAAGCTTGAGAGAACAGATTGATTGAAGATTGGGTATTCATTCAAGAATAGAGCATGCTTTTTTTTTCCCTTATTTTTTCTCTACTTTTGAAAAATAATCTTTCTTTCTTTTATATCTCCAACATTTTCTTTTTTTGATGATGATTGGAGTTCAAAAAAAGTAAAATCTGACTGTTGGAGAGCAACAACTAGCCATTAGAACGAAAAAATTTGATCTAGAATGCTCCATCAAAAAGCTGTCGCCGTATTTCGAGACCTCTCGGTTTGTCTCGAGATGTCTTGCCAGGTTACGAGGCCTCTCAGGTTGATTAGAAGAGCTCTTGTCTTCAGTCACATGAAAAATCATCTTTCTAAAAAAAATAGCTTACTTGAGATCGAGATGTCTCAATTCTGAATGAGACGTCTCATTGGAACAGCGAGACCTCTCACTCTCAGAGCGTAGAAACTAAGTTTCTATCGCTTGAGATCGAGACGTCTTGAGATTGACTCAAGACTTCTTGAAATCGAGCCAGAACTATGTTTACTGTGTGCCAGTCTACTCGAGAGCTCTTAGAAAAAATCCAAGACATCTCAAAGACTACTCCAAGGCAATTTTAGAGGATTTGAATTTCATTTGATTTCCATTTTATATCTTCCTTGTTTTTGGTCAAAGAGCTTTCTTTCTTCTGATATTGGAATACTTAAAATAAAATATATTAGTAATCACTTGCTTTAATATTTGGTCATCATTAAAATCACTTAGAGGGTCAACAATCTCTCCCTTTTTGATGATGACAAAACATTAAGCAAGCCATAAAAGGAACGTAAGCAATGTATATCAAGAACTAATGAATGCAAAATTTTTGTGCTAAAGCTCCCCCTTAGTGTATGCTCTCATGAAATGAATAGGATTTGAATAACATTCTTTTCATTTTCTAAAAGTCCCTTTTTGTGAATTTGTATTTTTGATTTGAATGATTATACGTTTGTATTTTGTATGTTAGATTTAATTATGCATTTGCATATTTCTCTCCCTTTTTGTCAGCATCAAAATCACAACAATGAGAGAATCATAAAAATGTAAGAGCATGAAAAAGATTGATTTATTGCAAGATGTGATAATACATAGATAGAGATGTATGTTGGTTTACAAAAAAATGAATCTGTTACCAACATATTTAAACCAAAAGTTAAAACAAAAGAGATACTAGACCTAGTCTTCATCAGAGAGGAACTCAATGATGGGTTCAGAGGAGGATTTGGGTCTAGTAGAGGACAAGTGAGGAGTAGGTCTAGGAGAAGGTGATGGTGTAGAAGAAGATGATGGCCCAGAAGAGGATGGAGTCCAACTGCAAATCTATCGCAGGAAGGAGATAATGACTTCAGTCATGGTGCACTGAACAGTGATGTTCTCTTCAAGTTTCTGTGCAAGTTTGGCATTCTCGGATAGTAGTAGTTCAATTTGACCTAACAAACTATGTTGCTCCTTTTCCAAAATCTTAAATCTTTGAGACAATCCAGTAATCTGTTGGCTAAGTATTTCTATCCGACTTTCAGTGGATATCCATTGTTCTTCAATGCTTACAAGGAGTTGATGCCTCATGATGGACAGTATATCCATAAACCATTCAGATACTTTCTGAACCACTTCTTCTACTATCCTTTCAATTAACAGATCTTGATCAAAAGCTGAGGGAGGTGCTAGTGCAGGACAAGAAGGCACCTGAGGAGAGTGTGGGGACCCTGGTGTAGTAAAAGAGGGTCCAGTAGCAGATGGTGATAGTGGAGGGGGTGGAGACTTGTGTTCTTCGGGCTCATTTGCAGCATGTTCATCTGCCCTCACCCATTTGGTATCTCTTTTTACAAACTTCATCTAATTTAATGTTCCTTCATTAATGTAGTCTGTGTGGACTAGTTTTTTGAAGTCTTCACCTTCTAAATTAACTTTAAAGTCCTTGATGATTAAGGTGAAGATCAATCCATAGGGTAAATAAGCCTTGCTTTTGTTGGCTGTCTTTTAGTTGTTGAAGCATAAGAGAGGGGAAGTTGAGGGGAGTTCTAGTCACCATAAAGAACATGACACCTAGTTCTCTCTTTCCAACCCAATCATGTCTTCCTACTTTAAGAAAAACTATGTGACAAAAGATTGCAGTAATCTCATCTTGACTGAGAGAAGATGTGAAACTAATTGTACATTTTTGTCAACATCCTTCCTTTCTAAGATGCACTTGAGGGCTTCAGTTTTGTCAAACAAATTTAGATTGCTAATCCCTTCCCTAGGCACTTCGAGAAGCTGCCCTATTTTTCTCTCATTTAAGAAAATGTGTACCCCTTTCACAACGGACTCAACCTTCGACCCATGATCAAAGCTAATGTTGTCAAAAAATTCTCTTATCAAGTTCGGGTAAACATTTACCTCTAGCATACACATTTTTTTCCATCCTTGCTGCCAAATCCAAGTCCCAATATGGAAGTGTTCCTGATCTAGGTATTTGATATCCATACAGCGGCTTGTTGAAACTATCCTAGTAGCAACAAAGAGACAAGCACGAGATGATGAAGCAGGTGTAGATGATTAAGGCAAGTCCTACTGTCGCTTAGTTCTAGCTTCAGTTGATGGCGTGATGGGAGGTCTTTGTGCGGCAAGGGATCTCTTCTTTGGAGCCATTAGGGTTTAAGATTTGGAGGGAACGGACAAGAAAAGGTGATTCAAAAGGTTTTTGAGGAGAGGAGGAGAGTTTTGGAGAGTTTGGAGGAGAGGTCTCAAAAGAACGGAATGATTGAATGAAATAGGGGACCTCTCATAGATCGATTAAAAAGAGGGCCTCCAAGAGTCGAGAGCTCTCATCTTAAAGATAAGACATCTCAAAAATTTTAAGAGCTCTCACGTTTACCGCAAGACATCTCGAAATCCAGCCAAGAGGTCTCGTGAATAACCCGAGACTTCTCATGCATTGGGGGAAGAAATTAGGATAAAAATGAAATTTCAAGCCTTTTTTTTTTAATTTTTCAAGATTGAATTAGGAGTGTTTAGAATGATAGAGGGAGACTAGAAAATAATCCAAAAAATTTAAGATTAAATATTTTTATAGAGAATCACATACACCAAGTTCACCTCGAATTTTAGAGAATCTATCTTCACTTAGAGGTTTTGTAAAAATGTTAGCTAATTCATTTTCAGTTGAAACAAATTCAAGCACAATGTTATTATTTTGAAAATGATCTCTAATGAAATGATGTCTAATTTCAATGTGTTTGGTTCTTGAATGTTGAACAAAATTTTTTGTCAGGTTTATGGCACTAGTATTATCACATTTAATAGGTATCTTGTTTCGCTTAATTCTAAAGTCTTCAAGTTGTTATTTGAACCAAAGTATTTGAGCACAGCAACATTCCGCAGCAACATATTTGACCTCGGCCATTGATAGTGCTACAGAGTTTTGCTTTCTACAATATCAAGATATCAAGTTCAACCCTAGAAATTGACAAGTGCCACTGGTCCTCTTTCTATCAATTTTACATCCTCCATAGTCTGCATCAGTGTATCCAATCAATTTCATGGAAGATTGTTTTGAGTACCAAAGACCTAAGTTGTGTGTGTAGATCAAATATCTAAAAATTCTTTTAACAGCTAATAAGTGTGATTCTTTAGGGTTAGATTGAAATCTAGCACACATAGATACACTAAATAATATATCAGGCCTACTTGTAGTTAAGTAAAGTAAGGATCCTATCATACCTCTGTAGAGCTTTTCATTTACATTCTTACCATTCTCATCTTTATCAAGTTTGCAAGAAAGGCTCATGGGTGTGCCGATTTTCTTTCCATTTTTCATGCCAAACTTCTTGAGCATCTCCTTGACGTACTTTGTTTGGCTAATAAAAATGCCTTCCTTTGATTGTTTGAGTTATAGTCTAAGGAAAAAATTCAGCTCTCCAATCATGCTCATTTCAAATTCACTCTGCATCAACTTAGCAAAGTCTTGACAAAGAATTTCATCACTAGCTCCAAATATGATGTCATCAACATATATTTGAACTACAAGAAGGTCATTATTTTTTTTTTCCGAAAATAGTGTGGTGTCTATCTTCCTCTGATAAAATTATTTTGTAATAAGAATTTGTTCAATCTCTCATACCAAACTTTAGGTGCTTGTTTAAGTCCATAAAATGCTTTATTTAACTTATATACATGATTGAAAAGTGAGTGAATTTCAAATCTAGATGGTTGTTCTATAAATACTTCTTCGATAATATAACCATTTTAAAAGATGCTTTTCACATCCATTTGAAATAATTTAAAATTTATATAACAGGAAAAAGTAAGTAACAATCTTATAGCCTCTAATTTTGCTACAGGTGCATATGTTTCATCAAAGTCAACTCTTTCTTCTTGATTAAGCTTTATTTTTTACAACATTACCATGTTCATCTAATTTATTCCTAAATATCCATTTTGTACCAATTATAGGATGATTTATGGGTCTATTTACAAGAGTCCATACATTATTTCTTTCAAATTGGTTTAGTTCATCTTGCATGGCTAGCATCCAATTAGAGTCTTGTTCGGCATTTTCTATGTTTTTAGGTTCTATTTGAGAAACAAATATAAGGTAATCAAATATATCCTTAAAAGAGGATCTAGTTCTTACCCCTTATGAAGGATCACCTAAAATCAATTCCTTTGGGTGATTATGTGCATACCTCCACTTCTTGGATAGATCTCTATGATCATTGGATGCTTCAATCTCAACATCCTTATCTTGTTCAATGATTGTTGTAGAGTTATCTTTGTCATGAATGATGTTGTCCCTTAAGTTTAGCTCCTTCATTCTATCTTCGAGAATTTCTGTATCATCATCAGAAACATCTTCTTTTCTTGAAGAATGATTGTTAGCTTCATCAAAAATGATATGTATTGATTCTTCAACAACTACAGATTATTTGTTGAAGACTCTATATGCTTTACTAGATATAGAGTACCCAAGGAATATACCTTCATCTGCCTTAGTATCAAATTTGCCTAGATTATCTTTACCATTGTTATGAATAAAATATTTACAACCAAAAATATAAAAATAATTAATATTAGATCTTTTTTCTTTCCAAAACTTATAAGGAGTCTTTTTTTAAATCGGATGAATAGAAACTCTATTTAGGATATAACATGCTGTGTTAATGGCTTCAGCCTAAAAGTATTTAGGTAGATTTCCTTCACACAACATGGTATGAGCCATATCAACTAAGATTCTATTCTTTCTTTCAACAACTTCATTTTGTTGAAGGATTCTAGGTGCTAAAAAATTATGTTCTATGCCATGTTCATTGCAAAATTCTTCAAAGTATTTGTTTTTAAATTCTGTTCCATGATCACTATGGATACATACCATAGTAGAGTTTTTTTTATTTGTTATTTTCTTGTAAAACTTTGAAAACAATGAAAATGCTTCATCTTTGTGAGCTAAAAATAGAACCCAAGTGAAACAAGAATAATCATCAATAATTACTAGACCATACTTCTTTCCTCCTAGGCTTGTGGTCCTAGTAGGTCCAAACAAATCCATATGAATCAATTCAAGAGGCCTAGAAGTTAAAACTACATTTTTGGATTTGAAACTCTTCCTAGTTTGTTTTCCAAATTGGCAAGCATCACAAACATGATCAATTTGAAAATTTAGTTTTGGTAGCCTCTTAACTAAGTCTTTATTATGCAATTTATAAAGAGTATGCATGCTAGCATGACCTAATCTTCGGTGCCAAAGCCAACTAGTTTCTTTTATGTTAGCATTCATTGCAACTAGGCATTGGCCACCCTTCATGGAAATTTGATCAAGATTCACCATGTAGATGTTCCCATGCCTAAATCCAATGAATTTTAAACTATCATCCAAGAAACTAGATACTTTGCACAAAGAAGATTCAAATGAGATTTTAAAATCTCTATCACATAATTGACTAATACTAAGCAAGTTATGTTTTAAATTATCAACTAATAATACATTATCTATAAAGGTCGAAGGAGTAATATGAATTTTATCATAGCCAATTATTTTACCTTTGCCATTATCAGCAAAGGTGACTACTCCCCCTTCCTTTCTTTCTAGGATGACGAATTATTGCTTATCATCCAACAAATGCCTTGAGTAGCCGCTATCTAAATACCAATTTCGTTTTGATCTTTGGGCTACAAGGCATTCCTGCACAAACAATCAAGTGATAGTTTTAGGTACCCAAGTCTTCTTGGATCTATTAGGGTTAGTAGACATGGTTCCTTTTGGAACCCAAATGCTTTTAACATGCTTTTTATTAACTCTTCTAGTATTATATTCAAAAGTCTTGTGTCCTACCTTTTTGCATTTAAAGCAAATGGTATGAGAAGTACTATTAGTGATGGGTGCAGTGAAAATTTTTTTTAGAAACTTGGTTTTATCTTTGTGTTTATATCCTAGTCCGGTCTTTTCATAAACTCCTCTTTGACTATTTAAAATCATTTGCAATTTTTTAGAACTATAAGTAAATTTATCAACTAAAGGCTTTAATTTATCCAATTCATCCTTTAGGATTTTGTTTTCTTCTTTTAACTTATTGTGGCTTTCAAGAGTGTTTGAGTCATTTCCTTAAAATTTCTATTTTTTGAGCTTATCTTTTTGAAATCTTTCATCAAATCATAAAAAGCATCTTGAAGCTCATCAAAGATAAAATTTGAATCAACAGTGGAGGAAACCTCATCATCTTGTGCCATGAAATACAAGTTTACTTCATCTTAATTTTCTTCCTCCGTGCTTGACTCATCGCTGTCATTCTAAGTTGCTAACATGGCTTTCTTTTTTGTTCTTTTTGGTCCCTTCTTCAATAAAGGACATTCAGCCCTAAAATATCCTGGCTTATTGCATTCATAGCAAGTTGGCTGATCATTCTTTTTTTCTTTTTCTTTCTCCCTACTGGCTTCTCCTTTAATGAAGTTTCTCTTCTTGAATTCTTGTCTTCTTCTTTCCATAAATTTCTTAAATTTTCTGATCACCAGGGCCATGTCTTCATCATTTTCCTCACTAGTGGATAGATCATCTTCTTCTTCATCCACCATGAATTTCAGTGCTATTATTTTCTTCTTCTTGTTGTCTTTCTCATTGTGCCGACTCATGGCTAGGTCATGTGTCATCAAGGATCCAATGAGCTTCTCTAGTGACAGTGTGTTCAGATCCTTTGCCTCCTGGATGGCTGTTACTTTGGCTTTCCATGACCTAGGCAAAGATCTGAGGATCTTTCTCACCAATTCACTATTATTGTAAACTTTACTTAAGCTTTTTAAACCATTTATAATATCAATGAATCTTGTATACATGCTAGTGATAGATTTAGTGGGATCAATTTTAAATAACTCATAGTGGTGAACTAGCATGTTAATTTTAGTTTCTTTTACTTGATTTATCCCTTCATGTGTGACCTCAAGTCTATCCTAATTTTTTTTTGCAGAATTGCAAGTGGAGATTCGGTTAAACTCGTTTGCATCAAGGGCACAATAGAGTACATTCATTGCCTTAGCATTTTAATTGAACAAGTTTCTTGTCTATTTCATCCCAATCCTTCTCTAGCTTAGGAGAGGATATGTCATTGACAATGATTGTAGGTGTGTGTGGGCCATTGATAATGACACTCCACATGTTATAGTCAAGGGCTTGAATGAAAATGCACATGCAACCTTTCCAATAGGTTTAGTTGGACCTATTGAAAAGAGGTGGCCTATTTGTGGATTGCCCTTCGGCAAACGAACCTCCTAGTTGGATTGACATGATCTTTATCTCTAGTTGATAAGATCAATAATTAGTAGAGAACCAAGGCTCTGATACCAATTGTTGCCCAAATAGACAACCCAAGAGGGAGGGTGAATTGGGTTTTCAAAAATTAAAATAGATATGTGTAGTGCTAAATGATTAAAATCTAAGTGAATCAAATGTAAGAGCAAATAGAAGACACAATTAAGAGCACACACATAAATAAGAGAATTTTATAATGATTCAGTGCTTTCTCAGCACCTACATCCACTCTCCAAGCACACTCTTGAAAATTTTACTATAATTCGATAAGATTACAGTCGGATAGTTTTTCTAAACTCACTATCCAAAAATTTAGTTGATTTTTCTCTAGGTTCACCAACCACAATCCTTACAAGAATCAGACGAATCAATCTAAATAAACAGAGGAGAGAAAAAGCCCCAAAATCTAAGTTTCAGCCCCTACTGAAACTAAGTACATAGAAAGAGGAAAAGAAAATTTATAACTCGAAATGCACCATTGAATGAGTAGAAAGTTATCATTGCAGTTCATTGAAAGCCTCTTTGAATGTGTAGTGTTAATGCACTTGAGGATTCTTCAAAACTTGAAGAACAAATTGATTGGAGATTGGATATTCGTTCAAGAATAGAGTGTACTTTTTTTTCTCTGCTTTTCAAAAATAATCTTTCTTCCTTTTATATCTCCAGTATTTTCTTTTTTCTGATGATGATTGGAGTTTAGAAAAAATAAAATCTGACCGTAAGATAGCAGCAACTAGCCATTAGAACAGAAAAAATTCGATCTGAAATGCCCCATCAAAAAGCTATCACCATGTCTCGAGACCTCTCGATTTATCTCAAGATGTCTTACCAGGTTACAAGACCTCTCAGGTTGATCAGGAGAGCTCTCATCTTCAATCGTACAAAAAATTACCTTTTTAAAAAAAATAGCTTGCCTGAGATCAAGATGTCTTGGTTCTTAACGAGACGTCTCGCTGGAACCGCGAGACCTCTCGAGAATCCTACAAGACCTCTCGCTCTCAGAGCATAGAAACTGGATTTCTATTGCCTGAGATTGAGATGTCTCAAGATTCACTCGAGACTTTTCAAAATTGATCCAAAACTGCATTTGCTGCGTGCTAGTCCACTCGAGAGCTCTCAAAAAAATTTGAGATGTCTTGAAGACTGCTCTAAGGCAATTTTTGGAGATTTGAATTTTATTTGATTTCTACTTTATGTCTTTCTTATTTTTGATCAAAGATCTCTCTTTCTTCTAATATTGGAATACTTAAAATAAAATATATTAATAATCACTTGCTTTAATGTTTGGTCATCATCAAAATCACTTAGGGGGTCAACACAGAGAGTGTTGAATGTCTCCTCCAGATCGGCAATATGATTCCTTGAAGATTGGCTTTTAACAAGCATAACATCCACATAAACTTCCATGTTGCAGCTAATTTGCTTCTTGAAAATTTTGTTCACTAGGTGCTGGTAGGTTGTACCTATATTTTTTAGTCCAAAATGGCATGACCCTATAATAGTAAAGACCATGGTTAGTAATAAAGGTAGTCTTTTTCTTATCTTCAGATGCCATCCAAATTTGGTTATAACCAGAGAAGACATCTATGAAGGTAAGGAGCTCATGTCCCAAAGTCACATCCATCAATTGGTCAATTCGAGATAGAGAGTAGCTATCCTTTGGGTAGACCTTATTCAGATCAGTAAAATCTATGCACATCTTCCACTTGCCATTTACCTTTTTGATAAGAACTATATTATCAATCCAATCTAGATAATATACCTCTCGGATGAACTTAGCTTTGAGTAGTTTATCTACCTTATCCACAATCGCCTTTTGATGCTCTGGTGTGAAGCTTCATTTATTCTATTTTATAGATCGACGTGTATGATCCACACTCAGGTGGTGTTTCATCACTTCTGCATCCATCCCTAGCATGTCTGTGGAAACCCAAGCAAAAATATCGACATTCCTTTACAGAAAGATAATAAGCTATCTTTTAATCTCTTTCTTTAAATTTGAGCTGATCTAAACTATATGGTCCTTATTCCCATCATTTAAGAAAATTACTACAAGATCATCGATTGTCTCCCCTGCTCTTCAGTCAAATTATTTCGAACATCAAGGCCATCTAATGGAAAAAGGTTGGACTATTTTCCTCCTTGCAAAGCAATTGTGTAATAATGACGTGCCAGAGCTTGATCTTCTCTGATTTCTTTGACTCAAATTTCTAATGAAAATTTCATTTTCAAATAGTATGTCGATACCACAGCTTGGAGTGCATTTAGCCCGGGTCATCCAAGGATGGCATTGTAGGCAGAAGGAGCTTTTACCATAAAAAATATCAATCTGAGCTTTGAATTCTTTGGGTACCAACCTAACACTATGAGTAAGGTGATTATTCCCTCGACTGGCACTATGTCGCTAGTAAATCCTACTAGCAGTGAATTTAATGGTCCCATTTAACTATCAGGTATAGACATTTTAGAGAAAATATCATAAACTAAAATATCAATAAAACTTTCATTATCAACCAAGACATGGCATACATCATAATTAGCAATATTCAGAGAGATTACAACCACATCATTGTGCATAAATTGAACCCCTTATGCATCTTCTTCGATAAAAGTAATGGGTTCTTTAATTCTCTACTTCTCTGCCGGCTCGATCAATCCACTTGCTCTTCTTGTTGATGTCCCTTAGCAATTGCATTGATGATTTCAAGTGAGGGCTGGTCTCCTTGGGGGTCTTCTCTCCAAGGTGGTTCTTATTAGATGTGTGCCCTAGAAGCCAAATTGGCTGATACTTGTAATACACTTCTAAGAATAATTTTATAATTTTAATTTAAAATTAATAAAAAATTATTTTTATTCTATCATATTGTGTACATAGTGTCTGTGATACATTTCTTGAGTTAATGGTAATAATAATTCATATTTTCAAGTGTTGAAAATTTAAGGCATGTGTTGCCATGATTAACTCATAAACTGCTCCCGATCGTAGGATCATCACGAGCATGGTGATCGATCTAGAAGATTGATGTACGATCACTTTCTTAGGATAGATGAATCTTGAATTTATGATGTGAAGACACTAGAGCGAGAGTATAGGTATTCATTAGAGAACGAGGGCACTGAGCATGGCCACTTCGAGTAGTCATAAGGGAGTCTACCTTCTCGTCGATGACTGGCTTGATGATGCAGTGGTGTATCTCGTTCTTTGATCTGAGGTGCATCGATAGTTCTTCTTGACGATATTATTGTCTGACTACACCATAACTTAATCTTCTAGCCATTTAGAATTCAAAGGTGTATGTTAGATATAGCATGTTTATTATAAAAAATGGATTGCACTAATAGGAGATCTATCTACCTTGGTAGATAAGGAGTAGCCCTATGATGATCGTAAGATTGAGTCCATAAGCCCATGGCCATGGCAGTGTAAAAATGATAGAAATAGTTTTTATTAGGATTTTACATCGGATTCAAATCAAATGATTAATTTATATGATGGATATTGGGTTTGACGAGTTCACCTTAACTCTAATCCTATCGAGGCTCAAGATAGAAGAATCCAATTACATAGGTAGCCACATCGAGAGGTTCACTTTCGATTCTGATGGATTGCCATCATATACTGCTAGGTATCACTGATGAATTTTGAGGGCAATTAGAATGATCTTGATGATCAATCATTCCTAATTGTGTGAATCAAAAATGTTCTGGTCCATCGAAAGATGTTTCGATGATGTCGATGATAGAGATCATGACATATCCCATTACCATATGAAACTAAACCTAACTGGGTCACACAAACAAGGGTTTGGATCTAGATGTGATCAATTAGACTAACCCAATTCGATTGATTTGGATAAGATCCAATTAGGTTCAAAAAAATTATTCTAGCACATGATTGAGCTTAACGTTCTCCTTCTGTAGTTAATCTGGTTAGTCTCGGATGAGTTTAACTCATCCAAAATCTAGACTGGAGCTTGTCCATGTTAGAAAAGAATTATCTTAATTTATCAGATAAATTTAAGACAACACCTACTAATTTCTGTCACTTGTCATTTTCTATTTTGGACAAGGGTCAAAGGTTGACCCTGATGTAAGAAAGAAGGGACAGGGTGCGTGCACCCCTAGAGAATTTCTAGGCCCGCACGCCCCTAGATGTTTTCACGAGCATGGAGAGGGTGCATGTCCCCATAGGCTTGCACCCCATATGGATAGCTTTTGACTAGGTCAAATCTAGATTTGACCAGGTCAAAGGAATTTGATAGAGATCAAATTCTAGGAAGAAGTTTATTACACCTAGACTTCTTCTCTTTCTCCTATTTATTTTGTATGGCAATTATGGGAAATATTTTGGGCAACAAACCTGATGGGATTAGGTGTGTTTCAACATAGGATATCAGGTTTAAAGCCTAATTAATCAAGCAATTAGATTGTTTGATCAATCAGGACTCTAGTTTGGCGCAAGCTCTATTTAAGAGACCCTACGCCCTAAGATTTCAATAATTCTTTGCATCCCATGCCCACATGCTGCCATCCTCACCCCTCTCCATGCCTCCCTTCCTCTAATCTCCTCTCTCTTCTCCATGCCAAGGGTTTGGCATGAGTTTAGAAGAAAGATCAATCTTATTTGGAGCAAAGATCAGAAAAGAGGACAAGTTGTTCATGAGACGAACGTGTGTCCTTTAGAGATAGATTTGAAGGATCAACTAGAAGATTCTTAATCTAATTTTTAGTGATCAGATCTAGGAGGATAGTACATCCAAATCCAACCCAAGTGGACTCTGATAGAGGTCAGACATTTGCATGGCTAGATCTAGTACCTTAGGTGATGATGGATCATTGTCAAGATAAATAGTTACCTTGAACAGGTATCAGATTAGTTCCTATTTTAATTTTTATTTTAATTTTTAATATGAGATCATTATGATCAGATATGAGAACTCTTAGATTTTATTATATTAAAAAGATTTTTGAGAAAACTCTACTTTAGATCTGGTCAGATTTGGATGATCCTGTGGCGAAAAATGCTGATTTTTCTTCAAATGGTATTAGAGCTGTGTTTGCAATTCTTTAGATCTATTTTAGATCTAATTTTAATTTTATTTTTAATCTAATATTTAAAATTTTGGATATCACATTAGATATGATTAGATCTAAAATTAAAAAATTAAAAAAATTTAGATTCATATCAATGATGTATGAGATGTATATCTATACTAGATATAGAACTATTCTATGTGCAGTCTAGTGTAGTTTTTCTTTTTGATATGATAAGATATATTTTTTATATTTTTATATTTTTATTTTTTTGATGTTATAAATATTATAATTAGATCTAAAATGAGATATGATAGATGCATGACTAAACTAGTTATAGAATAGTTCTATGAATTATCTAGAATAAGTTTTATTTGATGTGATCAATTTAAAATTTTATTTTTTAGATTTTATATATGATATATCAGATCTGAAAATATGCATATTTGATTTAATGATTGATACATGAGATGTATATAGAACATGCATAACTTGATCTATGATTTTATATGTGATATATGTTAATGATCTTATTTTTTTGTAGTGTACTAATTATTTCTGATTAAGGCATTCCCTTTGGCCATCTGGTCATAAGAGCAAGAAGGGTTTAAAGGCCCTCTCTTTCCATTCGATGGGGTGCTCTTATGGTATGTAGGGGTGCTACATATTTATCCTTAATTAGAAGCTGAAAACCTATTTTTCTACAAAATCCTAGATCCTAAAATCCTAAGATTTTTTGCATATTTTTGTTTATGAACCCAAACTTAATTAAGAATTAAGATTATGAGATCAATTAGATCTAAAAATTATGAATTTTTAGATCTAAGACATCTTTATAAATTTTAGTTTAGGCTTAGGTAGCACAATTAGGTCTAGCAGTTGATCAAACTAAATCAAGAGTTGGTTAGGTGGGATCAAGAGTGCTTAGAATTGACCAGCCCAATATTATTAAGTCTGGGTCAAGATCGACTCACAATCACATGTGGTCGACCAAGTCAAGACCTAATTTAGCTCTGTAGTTCGAGTCTGGATTGTAGGCTAACCTGATTAGTTCTGGTTTGATAATTTGGTGTCTAAGATAAGTTTGGCAGATATGACCGATTGATTTTTAATTGAGAACTACTCGACCTAAATGCATTCTTATCAAGTTAATGACATATCCCTTCCATCGGTCTCACTTACCTGGCCATTTGGGTCGACCCAATTATGATTTGAGGTGGCTAACAATTCAAGCTAACCCAACCCATGCCACTAGGTTAGTCATAATTGTTATGACTAAGTCAAGTCAAGTCTAAGAGATCTAAATCAAATCTTCCTAAGAAAATATTAAGTGATAGGTCTTCCACCATTATGGATGTGTGGGCTCTTTTCAGGGCTGATTGTTCTCGACTGGTTATAGTGGTTCAATTGTACTGAAAAGATGCAACTATATCTATTAGCATTGGATGCTATGAGTTGGAGGATGGATTGGGCTTAATATTTTGATTATGGTGAGAGATCCAATCAGGAATGTAATTCATGCAAATGGTGGGTCTGACTTAACTAAGGAGTGGAGCAATATTTCGAACATGGTGAGCTTTATGAATTAGAAGTGCACCATGATTATAGAATCATTGGACAAGAGTTGTCCATTCATTGGCTGACCCATCACCAATAACTGTTAGGTGAGGTGGTGAGCCAGTCGGTGGGACCGCACCATCCACTAAAAATCAATGATCATGAAGATTTTTGCATCTCTGCTAAGAAAATATAAAGATTCAAGAAAATAGTGGGAGCCTAATTTGTTTAAGAAAATGATATTTTTAAATAAATTGATCAAGTCTAATTACAATATCTAACTAGAAACTTTGACTTTCTATAGAAAAATGTCTGCATCCAATCCCCTAGCCCGTATCCTGGACACCCACAGACTGATCGAATTTAATTACAAGGATTAGCTTTGAAACTATAAAATTATTTTGGATTTTAAAAATTTGACTCATGTATTGGACCAAGACCTCCTACCTTACCAGCACGTCCATCTGCTGATTAGAGAGCATCTCTAAAAAAATGGATGGATGAAGATAATAAAGCTAGATACTACATGTTGGGCTCGATGTCTGATGAACGTCAGCATCAACATGAGGACATCAAGACTACTCACCAAATGTTGGCTCACCTACAAGAGTTATTTGGTGAAGAGCATCGCACAGCCAAGTATTAAGTCACTAAAAAATTTTTTAAGGCTCAAATGTGTGATGGATAGTTAGTCTAAGATCATTGTTTGATGATGATCAAAGACTTAGAAGAGCTTGAGAACCTTGGTGTCAAGCTAGACAGGGACTTGCAAATTAATGTGATCTTGCAGTCCTTGACTAATACATATGGATAGCTCATCATGAACTTCCATATGCACAAGCTATAATGTACCTTAGCTGAATTGATGAATATGCTAGTTACTGCTAAGCTTTTTTTGAAAGATTCAAAAGGCTTAATGCTTGCTGTCGAGCAGACTTCCTCCAAGAGAAAGTTGTTTGGAAAGAAGAAAAGTCTGCAAAGAAGCAAAAGATAGATAGAGGGAAGAAGAAAAAGGGAGAATCGAAGAAGAATGCCATCGATAAAGGAAAGTATTTTCATTATAATACAAACGACCATTGGAAGCAGAACTATCCTTTAAACCTGGCCAGCCTGAAGAATAAAAAAAAGGCTGATCCTTCTGGAGGTATGCTTGTTATAAAATCTAATCTTATGATTTTTTCTGCATCCAGTTGGGTGCTTGACTCTAGTTCTAGTGCTCACTTGTGCGCTTCTATGTAGGATCTTGAGGAGAGCAGGAGGCTGAGAGATGGTGAGATAATCCTGTGCATCGAGAATGGAGCAAAGTTACTACTATGGTCATGGAAATTTATCCTCTTTAACTATTGTTTGGATTAGATCTAGTACTTAGAGACTATTTTTATATGCCTGCAGCAAGCAGAAATTTGATTTCTATTTCTTTTTTAGCATAAGAAGACTATATAATTAGTTTTCTTAAGGATCATTGTAATATCTTTTTTAAAAAAATAAAATTATAAGTGATTTTCTTATTAATGATCTCTATCAATTACATATTGATGTTTTTATTTTCAATATCAAGCAAAATATGAATGCCATAGGATCAAAGCGACCTAGGGATAGTCTAAACAATAAGTGTCTATGGCACCTTAGGCTATGTCATATAGTGAAAGACAGGATTAACAAATTATAGAAATCTGGGCTATTAAGTCCATTGACTTCTAAGTCATCTTCGATTTGTAAATCATGTCTTTACGGCAAAATGAGCAAGCTCCCTTTTATAGAACATGGGAAAAGGGCCACAGACCTACTTACCCTAGTACATATAGATGTGTGCAGTTGATTTGATATACCGATCAGAGGTAATTATATCTACTTCATCATCTTTATTGATGATTTATCTCGATATGGGTATGTGTACTTAGTGAGACACAAGTCTGAAGCCTTTGAAAAGTTCAAAAAATTCAGACTCGAAGTAGAGAAACAAACTGAAAAGCCCATTAAGGTTCTTCAATTAGATTGAGAAGGTGAATACCTTAGTCAAAAATTTCTAGATTATCTTAAGGATAATGGCATTATCTCTCAATGGACTCCATCAGGAATGCCTCAACTCAACAAGATTTTAGAATGGAGAAATCAGACCCGATTAGATATGGTCTGATCCATGATGAGCTTTACGAACCTTCATGATTTTCTTTAGCGACATAGTTTAATGATTGTAATTTATTTATTAAATAGGGTTTCCTCTAAAACTATTTCTACACACCATAAAAGATATGGCATGGTAAGGAACTAAGTTTGAGTCACCTCAGAATTTATGGTTGCCCGACCAATGTTAAGAAACAACAGATGGACAAGTTAGAATCTGGGTCCTTTAAAGGTCGATTTATTGGATATCTTAAAAAGTAATTAGGATATTATTTTTATCTTTCAGAAGATCATAATATGATTATGAGTCAACATGCCATCTTTGTTGAAAAATAGTTTATTCAAGATGGTGGCATCGAGAGACAAATTAAGCTCGAGGAGAAAGTCTTCCATGAGCAACGAGCTAAAAAACCTGAGGAATCCAATCAATTAAAGTCAGTCCGTACACTACCTCCTCCACCTCAAAAATCAACTAAAATTTTTTGTCTTCCTGAAACGTACTTAGGTACTATTTCAAAGGATGTAAAGAAAATGTTCCTTATGAAAAATGGGGTTCATGATGATGATCCCAAGATCTATGATGAGACAATATCAGATATCGACTCTAAAAATTGGTTAGAGACAATGAGGTCAGAGGTTGACTCGATACACTCAAACCAAGTCTGGACCTTGGTAGATCCATCTGAAGATATTGTACCTGTTGGATGTAAATGGATCTACAAGAGAAAGATAGGTGATAATAGAAATGTAGAGACATTCAAAGCTAGGCTCGTAGCGAAAGGGTATAGTCAGCATGAAGGTATTGACTATTAGGATACTTTTTTGTCAGTAGCCATGCTTAAATCCATCCGCACGTTACTTGCTGTTGCAACTTGTTTCGATTACGAAATATGGTAGATGGATGTGAAAATAATATTCTTAAATAGATATCTTGAGAAAAATATCTATATAGAATAGCCACTTGATTTTACATTCAGTGATGGTGATCACAAGGTATGCAAGCTGCAAAGATCTATATACAGACTTAAGCATCTCAGAGTTGGAATGCTTGTTTCAATGATGTGATCAAATCATTTGATTTTATTAAGAATGAGGAGAAACCATATGTATTCAAAAAGATCAGTGGGAGCACTATTGTCTTTCTCATATTGTACGTAGATAACATCCTCCTAATTGAGAATGATATTCTCATGTTGACCACGGTTAAAATGTAGTTGCCTAAAGAGTTCTCTATGAAAGACCTAGGAGAAGCATTCGTTATTCTAAAAATTAAGATCTATAGGGATAGATCGAATAGGATGCTAGGTCTTTTATAGAAGATGTACATAGAGGAGGTGCTAAAGAGGTTTAGCATGGAAAACTCCAAAAGGGGTTAAATATCCTTTAGACATGGCATTCATCTCTCCAAGAAGATGTGCCCTAGCACATCTGAGGAGATTGAACGCATGAGCAAGATTGCTTATGCTTTGATAATAGGAAGTCTTATGTACGCCATGCTATATACACAACCTGATATCGTCCATGTTGTGAGTGTCACAAGCAGATATCAGCCAAATCCAGATGAAGAGCATTAGACTTCTATGAAGTATATCCTTAGGTACTTGAGAAGAACTAAGGATATTGTTGGAGGATTTTTATGCCTATCGAAGACATGAGAATTTAGGTTGATTGAAGATCTTCAGAAGGCTGAGGCTGAGGTCCTATTTTAGGATGAACTTGAAGTCATCAAAAGATGAAAGTCAAAGTCATAATATAGGCTGATTGAAGATCTTCAAAAGGTTGAGGCCGAGGTTCTATTTTAAGCCGAACTTGAAGTCATCAAGATATGGAAGCCAGTTATAACATAGGCTAATTGAAGATCTTTAGAAGGCTGAGGCCGAGGTTCTATCTCAGGCCAAGCTTGAAATTATCAAAAGATGGAAGCCAAGGTCTTTAGAAAGCTAAATTGAAGGTCATTAAAGGCTGAGGCCGAAGTCGTATTTCAGCAAACTTGAAGTCATCAAGAGCATGAAGCTAGTCACAATATATGGGCTATTGCAGGTCTTTCGAAGTTGAGGCCAGTTTCTATCTAGCGAGCTTCGAATTATCAAAGGTGGAAGCAAAGTCCTTTAAAAGGCTAAGTAAAGAACATTGAAGGCGTAGTATCAAGGCTCATATCTCAGATAAGCTTGAAGTTATCAAAAATGGAAATCAAAATCTTCAGCAGGGCTGAATTGAAAGGTCATTAAAAGGTGGAGCGAGGTCCTCTCAGGCCAAGCTGAAGGATCAAGAGATGAAAGTCAGGATCACAAATAGCGATTGAAGTCATTGAAGGCTCAGGCCAAGGGTCTTATCTCAGGCCAAGTTTGAAGTTATTCAAAGATGAAAGTTCAAGAGTCTTCTGAGGCCTGAATGAAAGCTCATTGAAAGTGAGGCAGCTCCTAATCTCAGGCCAAGCTAAGTTATCAAAAGATGGAAGCCCAAGGTCTTCAAAAGGCATGAATTAAAGTTATTGAAGACTGAGGCCGAGGTCCTAATTCAGGCCAAACTTGAAGTTATCAAAAGATGGAAGCCAAGGTCTTCTAAAGGCTGAATTGAAGGTTATTGAGAAGGTTGAGGCCAAGTTTCTAATTTAGACCAAACTTGAAAAGACTGAAGTCCTAATTGAAGATGTTCCAAAGGCTTAAATCCCCACTCTTGACTCCAGGTTGTCAACCTACATAATTAAGAGATGGTTTCTCCCCCCACATGCCATGAGGGGAGAATACTTGACATGATTCCTTGGAATATTCTAGTGGGCAAACAAAATATCTCTGACAACTTACTGCTCTCCCATGACTAATAACCCACGAGCCATCCTAATAAACTCCAGATCCTTCTATAAAAGGAGAAAAAGAGAGACCCCAAGGTATACAACTTTTTCTCTTCAAATGCTCATCTTCTTCCTTCTGTTGAACGAAAAACTGACTTAAGCGTCGGAGAGTCCCCGCCAGAGCCAACTTCGGTTGAGGACTTCTCTTGCTAGTATGGTTACCTCCATCCCATCACCACCGACTTGCCGCCATCACATAACTCTAGCCAACTCGGCCTCGAGATGGATTTCTTTATTAACAGATGGCGCTAGAAGGAGGGGCCTTGAGCCCATTTTTGGAAAGAAATGAGCATCCAACGAGTGAAACTCCATTGCATTGCTCCAATGCCAACGAGATTTAGCATTCATCTTCAATAGATCCTATCCAAGCGTAAATCAGGAGGCTCCAAATGAGAAAAAAATTTCAATCAGAGAGAAAAGCCAAGCAAGGAAGGAGACAATGACAAGGATAATTTGGACCGACAAAGAGCCATAAGATCCATATAAGAAATATAATCATGCAAATTTTTTAGTCATATTATATTTTTGATTTTTCATCCATTCTCTTAAGTTTTAGATAGAATCAAATATTAGAAGGGGGGATCTTCATTTGCACTCCAATATACTGGGCAAAATAAAGACAACCTCTAAGATCCAAAATGAAATGGAGAGGCTGAGGTCTTGGGAGATTAAAAATGGAGGGGTATCATAGAAAAAAATTAGAGAAGAGCGAAGAGAGGCTTTCCTGGGCCGGTGGTTACTTTGGCATGAACCTATATGTTATGCTTATTGCATCTTCATTTGGATACCTATTTCTTGCTACAAGCTATTTTATTTTTGAATCATCTCATAACGCAGTGTGCTCTTATTACTTTAATAATCATATTGATGGGTTTAGGCTACTAGATGTTATGGTAGGACCAAGATGTTATTTCTATTCATGACTCGCATAGGTCATAAATTTTACCTATTTGGGTCAGAACAGAGCTACGTTCTTCAAGCTAAGGTTGTCCTATTTCAAATAAGTTATTATCTAGTCCATGAACAAAGGCTTCTTATTGGCTGGGCTAATTTGTATTTAGAGCTAAAATGAATGTTATTTCCTTACTTGCTTCAATTACCTTCTCTCTTATGCTCCAGCTATTATTATTCATTTAAGTGCAATTGCCTTGTTCTTCAACTCTATGCCTAGTTCTTCAATTATGCCATGCAGGGATGTGCCATTTTCTTAGATACTACTACAACTATTTATTGCTTTTCATACATTGCTCTGCTAATGAAATATATAGATCCCAAAATTCAAATACTATTGTGCACCATCGCTTCTACTATATGCAACTGCATTTTACTCTTCTCACTTCAAAGCTATCAGCAGATCTGCTCGAACTTCGACTTTTAGAGGACGAAGATACCTCAACATTTATGGTGGATGTCTATTGGATTAACAAAATTATGCTCTTCCCTTTGATTCCATGTTATCCTTGGATTCTTCTATTTCAAAAAATAGAGAAAGAAGAATGAGGGGAGAGGTCGGCATCCTTAGGCCTCTCCCCAACCCATGTGCATCCGATCGAGTACGCCACCCATGCGCATGTCCGATCGATGTCTTCCCTACACATGTGTTCTGCTGATCTCCCTCGCGATCTTAGATGGTACCAAAGTTCTCCCTTACGATCCCAGGGTAGCACTGATCTCCTAAAAGAAAAGATATATATTAAATATATATAAGGGGGGTGTTCAATTCCCATTTCAAAAAAAAAGAAAAAAAATAGAGGAAGAAGGAATAGGGCGGGGTCGGCATTCGTGGGCCTTGCCCCAACCCCTGCACCTCCAGTCGATGTCCGACTGACCCTCCCCGCACCCGTCGCACATTCGGCTAGCCTCCACCAAGCCCATGCTCAAGCTCCTCTGGCCGATCTCCCCTACGCTCCTAGGCATGATCTGCTATGGTTCCGATTGATTTTCCTCTCCCTAGCCGATCTCCCCTATGCTCCTAGGCATGATCTACTATGGTTCCGATCGATTTCCCTCTCCCTATTTGCCCGGCCAAACTTCTCTCCCCTACATGATGATTCCGACCGATCTTCCTCTCCCTATGTGCTCAGCCAAACTTCTCTCTCCCCCGCATGATGACTCCAGTTGATCTTCCCTCTCTTGCAACCCACGGTGCCCCTCCAGTCGATCTCCGCCCCATGCATCAATCTCCTTCCTTGCGACTCCAAGTGATGGTCGGGATCGGTCAAAGCTACGATGTTGACCTTCTTCCTCCACACTCCTAGGCATGGCCTGAATCAATCACAATGATGTCGACCTTCTCCTCCCCAGTGTGCAATGGCTTTGACATTCTCCTTCCCACACTAGCAAGCATGGCCCGCGATGGCTCTGGTCAATCCCCTCCCTCGCACTCCCAGGCGTGGCCCACAACAGCAAGGATCCCCAGCCCCTATGTCTCTAGCCGACCTCCCCACATCGCAACCCTCTCTTGATCCCGAACCTTGGTGATCTTCTCCCAATGAGCTCCCAAAAGTAATCCATGGTGACTCTGGCCGTCTCCTCTCTCCCGCGCACCCCCTGCAGCCGATCTCCTTCCTCCCGCATGTCAGATGCGATGGCTAATTTTCTTCCTCCCATGCATCAGGCATGGTGACCCCTTCGATCTCCTCTCTCCCATGCAACCAGTGTGCCCCTTGCGGCCAGGCTCCTCCCCTATGCTCCCAGGCATGGCCTGAGATGGCACCGACATCCTCCTCTCCCATGCTCTTAGGTTGAACCCACGGCACTCCTCTAGCCGATCTTCCCTCTATCGCACATCTGGGCTACCCCTCCAGCCAACCTTCTCATCCCCATGCACCTCCAGCCATGGTTGAGCTCCTCCCCTATGCTTCTAGCTACAACCACCGACAACTCCAACCATCTCCCCCTCGCCCAGGCATGACCAAGTCCGTCGTAGTGGTGTCAAAGTTCTTCCCCATGCACGATAAACATCCCGACAGCATCGATCTCCTCTCCAAAAAAAGGGCGGGGGGGGGGATAAGAAGCCAGCTGATCGATCTTCCCCCCAAATGTGCTTGTGTGTCCGACCGGTGTTCTCCCTGCAGGTTGATCTTCTCCTCCGCATGCCTAGGCATGGTTGAAGTACTCTTAATGGTAGTGACCCTCTCCCCTATGCATCCAGGTGCGGACAAACCTACCGCAATGGTGCCGAGGTCAGTGCACCTCTTGCACGGCTGAACTCGCCACCAAGCGGCCCTCGAAGTCCTCGTGCATGTGGTGCCGAAGTCTTCACATGGCCTATGCACTCCCAACATGGCCGAGGTCCCCCCATGCACCAAGATCTATGCACTCTACGATCAAAGTCCTCTACACGTGCATTCATTCGACCTTTTTTAAAGTCCTCCCATATGCATCTCACATCATGCAGTGCTGGGGCTCACTTGGAGCAACCCCAAAGCCACCTACAAAATGCTACAACCTCGGCACGTGGCTCTATGAATTTCACCCACTGAAGCTAAAATTAATACAAAGAAAAGAGAAAAAAGAGAAGAAGGAGAAGAAGACAAAGTCTGATCTGAGCTGGAGTAATCCAAGATAAAAACTCAAATCAAGTAACAAGAGGGGGTCAAACAGAACCCAAATCTCCCAAATAGAGAACTCATGGTAAAAGACTTTCAAATTCCTATCCATTATCATTTTTCTTTTCTTTTTCTTTCTTGCAAGGCTATAGAAATCCAAAATTATGGCCGACCCCAAAGCCAAGTAAGACTAAGTTCAAGAAACTAAAGCTGAAGTTGAAGTAAAAATAAATGCGGAAGCTGAAGTTAGAATCTGGACCGATCCAAGGTAAAGCTCAAGACTAATCTGAAGTCAAGTTCAAGACCCATCCAAGATACAAGCAAAATAAGTCTGAGGTAAAGATCATATAAACCCAAGGTCAATAAGAACCCAACCTCAGTAAGCTTAGCTCATCGAAAGACTAATCCAAGGTCAAAATCTAAGCCAAACTAGAGTCAGATTCCAAACCAATCCAAGCTCAAAACTCAAGTCAGGATGAGGTCAGATTCAAGGCCAAGCAAAGGTCAAAATCAAGGACAAGTGAAATTTAATTCACAGTCGAGCATGCCAATCGTGTCAGGAACATGAGGAGAACCTCATCATAATATGGATGAAGACCTCCGATTATTTAAGATAGGAGGAGGGGAGAGGCCCTTATAATGGCTCTTTTTGTATCCTAATTATCTTGTTAGGGACAGGAGGAGGACCTCGCCCTAACAATGATAAAGGCCAACCATGTCATGAATAGGAGGACCTCATCCTAACACAGGTCAAAGGGGAGAGGCTCTTTCAATGGCCCTTTCGTGCTCTGATGATCTTGTTAGGAATAGGAGGAGAAGCTCATCCTAACAAAGATAAAGACTAACCATGTCAGAAATAGGAGGAGACCTCATCCTGACATGGATGAAGACATCTGATTATTTAAGATGGGAGGAGGGAAGATGCCCTTATAATGGCCTTTTTTGTGCCTAAATTATCTTGTTAGGAATAGGAGGGCCTCATCCTAATAAAGATAAAGATCAACCATATCAGAAATAAGAGGAAGACCTCATCCTAATATGGGTCAAAGGAGAAAGGCCCTCTCAACGATCTTTTTGTGCTTTGATGATCTTATTAGGAATAGGAGGAGAATCTCATCCTAATAAGGATAAAGGCCAACTATGTCAAAAATAGGAGAAGAATCTCATCCTGACATGGATGAAGACCTCCGATTATTTAAGATAGGAGGAGGAGAGAGGTTCTTATAATGGTCCTTTTGTACCCTAATTATCTTATTAGGGATAGGATGAGGATCTCGTCCTAATAAAGATAAAGGCCAATCGTGTCAGGAATAGGAGGAGAATCTCGTCTTAATATGAATGAAGATCTTTGGTTATTTAAGATAGGAGGAAGAGAGTGGCTCTTACAATGGCCCTTTTGCATCCTAATGATCTTCTTAGGGACAAGAGGAGGACATCGCCCCAATAAAGATAAAGATCAACCATGTCAGGGATAGAAGGAGGACCTCGTCCTGACATGGGTCAAAGGGGAGAGACCCTCTCAATGGCCCTTTTTGTGTTTCAGCAATTTTATTAGAAATAGGAGAAGGACCTCATTCTAACAAAGATGAAAGCCAATTACATCAGTAACAGGAGGAGGACCTCATCCTGAGATGGACAAAGATCCTTACAAAGGATGTAAAGACCTCCAATTATTAAATCTAAGGTTAAATATCAAGATCTATAGAAATTTGAGGTAAGAATCTCAACATGTGCAAAAATTTGACCTTAGAAAGCAGCGGTCTGCAGAAATCCAAGCTCAGAATGTTAATATGTGCATAAATCCGACCTTAGAAAGTAGAGGTCAGCAGAAATTCAAGCTCAAAATACTGAGGATAAAATTGAAAAACTTCAAACAATTTCAATAAAAATCCTAAAGATTCTAAGTCTTAATGACAAAAGAGAATATATCTTCAGCAAGTTCGATTTAGTATACTCCCTTTGTCCGAACTAAGGCTTGGACTTGGAAGTAGGGGGCTATTGTTGGAAGATTTTTATGCCTACCGAAGATATGAGAATTTAGGCCAATTGAAGGTCTTCAGAAGACTGAGATCAAGATTCTATTTTAGGCCTAACTTAAAGTCATCAAAAGATCAAAGCCAAAGTCATAATATAGGCTAATTGAAGGTCTTCAGAAGGCTAAGGTTAAGGTCCTATTTCAGGCCAAACTTGAAGTCATCAAGAGATAAAAGCTAGTCACAATATAGGCTGATTGAAGGTCTTTAAAAGGTTGAGGCCATGGTTCTATCTCAGGACGGGCTTGAAGTTATCAAAGGATGGAAGCTAAGGTCTTTAGAAGGCTGAATTAAAGGACATTGAAGGCTGACACCGAGGCTCTATCTTAGGCCAAGCTTGAAGTTATCAAAATATGGAAGCTAAGGTCTTTAGAAGGCTGAATTGAAGGCCATTGAAGGCTGAGACTGAGGTCCTACCTCAGGCCGAGCATGAAGTTATCAAAAGATTGAAGTCAAGATCTTCAAAGAATTGAATTGATGATCATTGAAGGCTGAGGCCGAGGTCCTATTTTAGGCCAAACTTGAAGTCATCAATAGATGGAAGCTAGTCATAATATAGGCTTATTGAAGGTCTTTAGAAGGCTGAGATCAAGGTTCTATCACAGGCTGAGCTTGAAGTTATCAAAAAGTTGAAGCCAAGGTCTTTAGAAGACTGGATTGAAGGACATTGAAGGCTGAGGCCGAGGTTCTATCTCAGGTCGAGCTTGAAGTTATCAAAAGATGAAAGTCAAGATCTTCAAAAGGCTAAATTGAAGGTTAGTGAAGAGTGAGGCCGAGGTTCCATCTGAGGCCGAGCTTGAAGTTATCAAGAGATGAAAGCCAGGATCATAAAATAGGCTGAATTGAAGGTCATTAAAGGCTGAGGTCGAGGTCCTATCTCAGACCGAGCTTGAAGTTATTAAAAGATGGAAGCCAAGATCTTCAAAAGGCTAAATTGAAGGTCATTAAAGGCTGAGGTCGAGGTTCTATCTCAGGCCTAGCTTTAAGTTTTCAAAAGATAAAAGCCAAGACTTTTAGAAGGCTGAATTGAAGGTCATTAAAGGCTGAGGCCGAGATCCTATCTCAGGCCAAGCATGAAGTTATTAAAAGATGAAAGCCAAGATCTTCAAAAGGCCGAATTGAAGGTCATTAAAGGTTGAAGCTAAGGTTCTATCTCAGGCCGAGCTTGAAGTTATCAAAAGATGGATGCCAAGGTCTTCAGAAGGCTGAATTGAAGATCATTGAAGGCTGAGGCCGAGGTCCTATTTTAGGCCAAGCTTGAAGTTATCAAAAGATGGAAGCCAAGATCTTCTAAAGACTGAATTGAAGGTCATTAAGAAGACTGAGGCTGAGGTCCTAATTCAGGCCAACCATTGAAGTTATCAAAAGGTGGAAGCCAAGGTCTTCTGAAGGCTGAATTGAAGGTCATTGAGAAGGCTGAGGTCGAGGTCCTAATTTAGCCTAAACTTAAAAAAGTTAAAATCCTAATTGAAGATGTCCCAAAGGCTTAAGTCTCCACTCTTGACTTCAGATTGTCAACCCACATAATTAAGAGATGGTTTCCCCCTCTCGCATGCCATGAGGGGACAATACCTAACATGATTCTTGAGAATATTCTAGTGGGCAAATAAAATATCTCTAATAACTCACTGCTCTTCCATGACTAACAATCCACGAGCCATCCTAACAAACTCTGGATCCTTCTATAAAAGAAGAAAAAGAGGGATCCCAAGGTACGCAACTTCTTCTCTTCAAATGCTCATCTTCTTCGTTCTGTTGAACGAAAAATTGACTTAAGCATCGAAAAATCCCCACCGAAGTCAACTCTGATCGAGGACTTCTCTTATAGATACGATCACCCCCATCTCATCATCATCGACTTGTTACCATCGCACAACTCCAGCCAACTCGACCTCAAGATGGATTTTCGCATCAACATATATGTTTCTAATCTTTGGTAATGGAGAACTCTAGGTATAAGGGTTTACAGACTTAAACTTTATATTTGATATAGATGATCGAAAGTCAACATTTGAAAGTCTATTTGTATGTAATGGTGGTGCTGTTAGTTGAAAGAGTTTCAAGCAGATGGTGATAGCAAACTCAACCATGGAAGCAAAATACGTCACTATATCGAAAGTTGCAAAGAAGACATTCTGGTACAAGAAGTTTATCGCAGAGCTTGGTGTGATGCCATCGAATGCCGTCCCTCTGTAATATGACAACAATGGCCCCATAGCCATTGCTAAGAAGCCAAGGTCTCACCAAAAATCCAGGCATATCGAGCGGTAATTCCATCTGATCCGTGATTACCTTGAGAAGAAATATGTCAAGGTTAAGAGAGTCGATACCACAGATAATGCGGCTGATCCACTAACGAAGCCATTGAGCCAGCAGAAGATCGAAGCCCACTTATAAAAGATGGAACTTAGATTTATAGCCAATTGGCTTTAGGTCAAGTGGGAGTTTATTAGATGTGTGTTCTAGAAATTAGATTAGCTGACACTTGTAACATACTTCTAAGGGCAATTTTATAATTTTGACTTAAAATTAATAAAGGATTATTTTTATTCTATCATATTGTATACATAGTGTCTGTGATACATTCCTTGAGTAAATGATAATGATAATTCATATTTTTAAGAGTTGAAAATTTAAGGCATGTATTGTCATAATTAACTCATAAACTGCTCCTAATCGTAAGATCATCACGAGGATGGTGATCGATCCAAAAGATCGATGTATGATCACTTTCTTAGGATAGATGAGTCTTAAGTCTACGGTATGGAGACATCGAAGTGAGAGTACAGATATTTATTAGAGAATGAGGGCACTGAGCATGACCACTTCGAGCAGTCATAAGAAAGTCTACCTTCTTATCGATGATTGGCTCGATGTTATAGTGGTGTGTCTGGTTCTTTGACCTAAGGTGCATCGATAGTTCATCTTGAGGATGTTATAGTTTAACTACATCATAACTCGATCTCCTAGCCATTTAGAACTTTGAAGTGTATGTTGGCTATAGCATGTTCATTATAGGAATTAGATTGTACCAATAGGAGATCTATCTACCTAGGTAGATGAGGAGTAGCCCTATGATGATCATGAGCTTGAGTCCATAAGCCTATGGCTATGGAAATGTGAAGATGATAGAAAGAGTTTCTATTAGGGTTTCACATCGAACTCAAATCAAATGATTAATTTATATGATGGATATTGGATTTGATGAGTCATCTTAATCCTAATCCTGTTGGGGCTCAAGATAGAAGAATCCAAACACACAGGTAGCTGCATTGAGAGGTTTGCTTTCGATTCTGATGGGGTACCACCATATATTGCTAGATATTACTGGTATATTTTCAAAGCAATTAGAATAATCTTGATGATCAATCATTTCTAATTGTGTGAATCAAAAAAGTTCTAATCTATCAAAAGATGTTTCGATGATATCAATGATAGAGATTAGACATATCCCATTACCATATAGAACTGAATCTAACTAGATCACACAAATAAGAATTTAGATTTGGATATGATCAATTGGACTAACCTAGTTTGATTAATTTGGATAAGATCCGATTAGGTTCCAGAAAATCATGCTAGCACATGATTGAGCATAACATTGTCCTTTTGTAGTTTTTCTAGTTAGTCTCAGATGAGTTTGACTCATCCGAAACTCTGACTGGAGCTTGTCCAAGTCAAAAAAAATGTTGTCTTAATTCATCAGATGAATTTAATACAACACCTACTAATTCCTATCACCTTTCATTTTTTGTTTCGAACAAGGGTCAAAGGTTGACCCTGATGTAAGAAAGAAGGGATAGGAGGCATGCAACCCCTGGAGAATTTCTAGGGGCACACACCCCTTAGAGAATTTTTAGGGGCACGTGCCCCTAGATATTTTCATGAGCATGGAGAGGGCATGGAGATGAACATGTGTCCTTCAGAGATAGATTTGAAGGATCAACCAGAAGATTCTTGATATGACTTTTGGTGATCAGATCCAGGAGGAGAGCACCTCCAGATCCACCCTAAGTGGACTTTGGTATAGGCCAAGCACTTGCGTGGCTAGATCCAGAACCCCGGATGATGATAGATCATTATCAAGATAAGTAGTTACCTTGAATGGATATCAGATTAGTTCCTATTTTAATTTTTATTTTAAGTTTTAATATCAAATCATTATAATCAGATCTAAGAACTCTTAGATCTTATTGGATTGAAAAGATTTTTGAAAAAAATTTGCTTCAGATCTGGTTAGATCTAGATGATCTTGTAGCAAAAAATACTGATTTTTCTTCAGTTCTAGCTATCGAAGAGCCCTTGGCTAATCTTCTCTCTTTTCCGGACAACATCGCAGAAATCGATCTAGTCGATCTCATCGATTAGCTCCTCAATTTCATCTTGAAGCTAAATGCATTTCTCTGTATCATGATCGTGGTTATGATGGTATAGATAGTACTTGTTGGGGTTATGCTTGGTTGGATGAGACCTCATTTTATCTAGCCTCGGCAATTACTCCTTAATTTCCATCAGAACTTGAGTTTTTGGAGCATTTAGGGGTACATAGTTATTGAATCTTCTGGATGGAGGACTTCATTATATCCTTCAATCCGAGCTTCTTGACTGACGAGCCCGAGGTAGGGATCAGAATTGTCTACATTTAGGAGAAGTCCTAGAATGCGGCCGGTCCTCCCCTGGTTTTTGAGACGGGGGGGAAGACTTGCCGGACTCTCCCGCCAGATGCTATTTTATGGTGTTCTTATCTTACAGCCTGAATGCTTCTTCAGCTTGGGCATATTCTTCTACCTAGGCTAGCATGTCGGCGAAGTCCTAGGGATACTTCTTTTTCAAGAAAAAGAGGAGATCATTTTTCAAAAGACTGCCCTAGAGGGCGGCCATAGCAACAGACTGGTCTAAATTTTGGACCCTTAGGGTAGCAGTATTGAAGTAGCTAACGAAGGCCTTGATAGACTCTTATTCCTTTTATTTAATGTTGATGAAGAAATCCAAGCCTCATCGCTGACGTCGACTGCTAACAAAATGTAGGAACCGATCTAGGGTTCTAGGTTAGCTTTTGAAACTTTTTCAAAATTATAGCGAAAGAGGTGAATTAATCATATTAAATCATGAATAATATAATATAAAATCATAAATATAGGATTCTATTACATGACTAAGGCATGCTATTAAATTAGAAAATAAAATATCAAAAGAACTGCATATTAATCATATCAACAGCAGACTACTCTAGATCAGATCTAGACATGTAATAGAAAGATCAGATCACCTTTACCTTTGAATCTCAAGTTTCTTAACTGGCTGATCTAGGCTTGAGATGGTTGTTTTAAGCCACACAAGTATCTAGCCTCTACGAGTTGTCCACACGAGCCCTCGATTGCAGATCAGAAGTTCGGTGCTCGAAAATCAGCATAATATGCTAGTACTATGCTGATCCTTCTTCAATGGTCGATCTGGATCTTCTTTCCTTTAAGCTTGGACTCTCCAACTTTTTAAAGTCAAGAAAGATGATTCATGATACTAAGACACCTCTCAAACACTCACAATGAAGGAGGAATAGGAGTGGAAGAAAAAAACTAGAAGAAGACCCTCTTCTTCTTCTTTTTTCTCTCCCCAAAGCACCTTGATTGGTGCCTTTACGAAATCCCATGCCCTAGGCTTCTTTCTTGGATTTCTTACACCCCAAATGATCTCTCTCAAATGTGTAATCCATAAAAAAATTAGATCAAAATTTATTTTATATAAGGAGATATAGAGAAATCCTTGACTAGGTCAAATACCTAGTCAAGGGTTATCCAAACAAGGCTAGACATGGGGTGCCCAACTCTTGGGTGCCCTCTCCTTTATTTTTTGATGGACTACCAGGGAATGTCACAAAAAAAGGTCTCTAAAAATCATGAAAATTTTAGAGAAAAAATAGGGATGTGGGCGACACAAAATAGGAAGGAGTTTTGGTTTCTCAAAACTCTTTCCCATAGAGTTTAAATCAGCTCAAACTCTTCTTTTCACTTCATCACAATATCTAAATACCATATTTAAGATAAAGGGAGCAAGGGGGCATGCGTAAACATCTGGAGAGAAATATTTTCATGAAAAAATCCAACAAAAATAGCATGGGAGGCATTGGGGCTAAGGTGGCGGATGGAATAGGAGTCCAAGTCTCACTAGGACTCCTAGTTTGCCTTGGTCCAACTTGATCCTTGGACCAAATTAAATTAGAATTTAAGTAATTTAATTAGATTAAATCTTAGTCCAATTAATAATCTAATTAAATTAGATTAAATTAAATTAAATTTTAATTTAATTTTCTAATTAAATTAGAAATTGGATTGATACAAGTTCTGATTGAACTAGGACTAGTTCTTTCTTGTAATTTGCTCATCCAATAAATCAATTGCACTTGATCCAATTAAGTCCAAACTAAATTTAATTAAATTATATTTAATTAAACTTAATCTCAACTCTCTGGCTTAATCAAATGAAGTCAATTAGCAATTAAATTGCTAATCGATCCTCCTACAACACTTGCACTAGGTCAAACATTAATCGTATCGAATGTTTAACCCTAGAATGATTCTTAATCATCAATCAACCATCCAATCAGATTAAGAACTCTTATGTGTATGACCCTATAAGTCCAAACCTAAGTTGGTAGCATAGAAATAAATTTCTATACCAATCAAAGTGACCATCTAGTAATGATCCCGACAGTTGGATAGGTCAAATGTGTAGACCAACATCCTTAGAACCCATATGGATATAGTTTTTTGTATAATTCATTCTCTTGACCAAAATACTCGTAGGATACTTCAGAGTTTAACTATCAATCTCAATTAGGTCATCCACATTATATTTCAAAATATCAAATCCATCTTATGGATTATCCTAGCTAAGGTTTTTGCTATATTGAAATATAATGATGCATTTTTCTCTAAATCTTGGAGTGGTCAATTCTATCTTGATCACTCATTGACATCACCAGTACTTGACTGTGCCCAAAAATCTTTCATCACTAAATTAAAAATTTAGTTAGTCTGGTACCAAAGCACAATGAGTTGCTTGCAAGCCACTATGGTGATCTCAGATCTAAGGGATATTTATACCTATATTCTATTAGAGCAATTCTTGATAGCAAAATGCTCTGGAGTTTATCACATTCAATGATGATGTACCCATACATCTTACTTGTATGTCATACTAGTGTCTGTACACTCCTTGGTTAATAGGATAACCAACCCATATGGTACACAATGACCTATGCTCAATAAATGCAGTCGTCCTTATTAACAGCGTATAATTTAGTCATGAATAGTTTAAGGACTAATCGATAAATTCTCTCTTTATCGAAGCTAAATAGTCCTAAGAACTTCATCACAATAATGAAGTTCATTAGAAGATGTAGACTTTATGATGAAAATGCCAAAAATATATATTTTTTTAATAATGAATCAATTATAATTATAAGATAGCATAATCATCAACAGGCTGATGATTAGCTTTGGGACATATTTTCCAACAACTCTTACTTATCCTAAAGCCATTCGGCATAGTATCTAATACCCATCTTCGACTTGTGGTCGTTGAACTCCTTTATTGTCAGGGCTTTAGTGAAAGGGTTGGCCAAGTTATCCTTTCTGTCGATCTTCTAAAGGTCGATGTCACCTCTATCCATGATCTTCCAGACCAGGTGGTAGCGGCATAGTATGTGCTTCATCCGTTGGTGTGCCTTTGGTTTCTTCGTTTGAGCAATGGCACCAATGCTGTCATAGTAGAGCAGGATCGGACCATCAAGAGAGGGTGCTACTCCAAGCTCGGTGATAAACTTTCTTAGCCACACAGCTTCCTTCGCAATATCTAATGTTGCTATGTACTCTGCTTCACAAATAGAGTCTACCACAGTATGCTGCTTGGAACTCTTCCAGTACATGACTCCATCATTTAGGATAAAAATATAATCTAACACGCTTCTACTATCATCACGGTCAGATTGAAAGCTGGAGTCAGTAAACCTCATAAGTTTTAAATCTGACTCATCATAAACCATCCATTGATCCTTAGTATTTCTTAAATACTTAAGGATGGTTTTAACCACTTTTTAGTGATTTTCTTCTGAATCAGATTGGTATCTACACACTATTTTGAGTGAGTATGCCACATCTGGTCTCATATATGTCATGGCATACATGATAGATTCCACTATTGAAGCATATGGGACTCTACTTATACGCTCTCTCTTTTCAAGAGTTGTCGAACACTCCTTCGTAGAGAGAAAAATTTCATAGCCTATCAGAAGATAGCCCTTCTTGGAATTCTCCATGCTGAACTTTTTTAGCACAATTTCTATGTACATGGACTGGGATAATCCAAGCATCCTCTTAGATTTATCCCTATAGAATGTCATCCTAAGGATGTAGGTGAAGGGGAAAATCCTGATTTCCCTGACCAGGTTCGTTCAGATCTGATCAGATCAAGAGATATATTTCAAAATTTTTTCTCTTAGATCTGTATCAGATCAGGGATGCTTCAGATCTGATTCTTATTTATTTAATAAAAATTAAATGAAAAGGATAAATTAAATCACATTCAATTTACCTGAATAGGGTAATCCTATTACCCTGTTGATGATCCTGTTTGCAGCGGAAGGTTCTGGATCAAGCCACGCAAGCGCCTGGCCTCTACCGGTATCCACTCGGGCTGGATCTGGAGATCCTCTTCTTCTCTATCACGCCTCCAAAAATCAGATCTGGATCTGATCTGGAGGATCTTCAAAACTCCTTTTGAAGATCTGCAGTCGTTCTTCGCAGCAGCGCAGCCTTCTTGCTTTTGATCTCCTTTTCTTGATCTAAATCGCACCAATCCAAATCCAAAACACTTTTGGACGTGGAGAGCAAGGGGAGAAGAGAGTATGGCGTGGAGAAAGGGGAGAGAGGCAGCCTTGGGGCGTGGGAAGATTGCTTCTTGATTATTCTTGATTATTTTTTCACTTGGGCGCTGGGTCTCTTATATAGACTAAGCGTGATCCAAGTCATCTTCCTCCCAACCAATCACAACCCTTTGTGAAATCAGATCTAAATCTGATTGGTGGGATTAGAGTCCCCTGGATTCCTACTTGGAGAGTGCCTTGGACCAGTCAAACTGGATTCTTAGAAGAACTCTCATTGGAATCCTAAAGGGAGATGGAGTCCTTGTCCAACAAGGACTCCTAGGCGCCTCCTACTTGGGCTCACGCCACCCTTGGCGTGCGCCCATTCTCCTTGCCAGGTTCTGGCAGGGGGACAAGCCCCCACCAGCTCTCCAATAGGTGCATGACATGTGGTCAAAAGTCAAAGGGTGAATGGTCAACGTTTGACCAGTCAAAGGTAGACTTTTGACCAAAGTCAAAGAACAAGAAATGGCAGGTGACCAAAAATGGCAGGTAATGTCTTACAAATAAGACAACCTATTCTGACTTGGACAACCTCCAGTCAGACCATAAGAAGACTTCTGTTTGAGCACAAACTCCTTTGGCTCAGACAGGACGACTTATTTATGATAGCAAAAGAAGAACGTTAGGTTCAATCGAGTGCTAGCACGATTTCCTTGAACCTAATTGAATCTCATTCAGATCAATTGAACTATATTAGTTCAATTGATGATCACCAGATTCAAACCCTTGTTTGTGTGACCCAGTTAGGTTCAGTTCTGTATGGTAATGGGATATGTCATGATCTCTATCATCGACATCATCGAAACTCCTTTCGATGGATCAGAACTCTTCTGATTCGAACAGCTAGAATGATCGATCATCTAAATCATTCTAATTGCTCCCAAAATCCACCAGTGACACCTAGCAGTATATGGTGGCAACCCATCAGAGCTGAATGCGAACCTCTTGGTGCAGCTACCTGTGTGATTCAGTTCTTCTATCTTGAGCCCCGATCAGATTAGGGTTAAGGTGAACTCGTCAAACCCTAGTCTCTGTCATATGATGTAATCATTCGATTCGAGTCCAATGTGAAAATCTAAATAGAAACTCTTTCTATTATTTCACTCTGCCATGGCCATGGGCTTCAGGACTTGATTCTCATGATCATCATAGGGCTACTCCTCTACCACCGAGGTAGATAGATCCCATCTTGATGCAATCCAGTTCCTACAATGAACATGTCACAGCCAACATACACCTCAGGGTTCCATATGGCTAGGAGACCGAGTAATGGTGTAGTCAAACTATAACACCCTCAAGGTGAACTGCCGATGCATCTCAGGTCAAAGAACCAGACACACTACTGCAGCATCGAGTCAGTCATTGACGAGAAGGTAGACTCCCTAATGACTACTCGAGGTGGTCACGCTCAGTGCCCTCGTTCTCTAACGAGTACCTGTACTCTCGCTCCGGTGTCTCCACACCGTAGACTCAAGACTCATCTACTAAAGAGAAGCGATCGTACACCAACCTTCCGGATCAATCACCATCCTCGTGATGATCCTATGGTCGGGAGCTGTTTATGAGTTAATAATGATTATTCATGTCTTAAATTTTCAACTCTTGAAAATATGAATTATCATTACCATTAACTCAAAGGATGTATCACAGACACTAAATACACATGTGTGATAGAAAATAACCCATTTCATTAATTATAGTCAAAATTACAATTTTGCCCCTAGAAGTGTATTACAAGTGTCAGCCAATTCTGGCTTCTAGGGCACATATATCTAACAATCTCCCACTTGTCCTAAAGCCAATTGGCTACAAGTCTAAGTCCCATCTTCTCAAGGTGGGCTTCGATCTTCTGCTGGCCCAACGGCTTTGTAAGTGGGTCTGCCACATTATCTGTGGAGTTGACTCTCTTGACCTCAACGTAACCTTTCTCAAGGTAATCGCGGATGAGATGATATCGCCGCTCAATGTGCTTGGACTTCTGGTGAGACCTCGGCTCCTTAGCAAGGGCTATGGCGCCATTGTTGTCGCAGTAAAGAGGAATGGCATCTGATGGCATTACTCCAATTTCTGCAGCAAACTTCTTGTACCAGAATGCTTCCTTTGCAGCCTCTGATGCAGCTATATATTCTGCTTCCATGGTGGAATCTGCTATCACAGTTTGCTTGGAACTCTTCCAGCTGACAGCTCCACCATTGCACACAAACAGACTTCCAGATGTCGACTTTCGATCATCTATATCGGACATGAAGTCCGAGTCTGTGTATCCCTGGACCAGGAGTTCTCCATTACCAAAGACCAACATCATATCCTTAGTTCTTCTCAAGTACTTAAGGATACATTTCACAGAAGTCCAGTGTTCTTCACCTGGATTTGACTGATATCTGCTTGTGACACTCACAGCATGGGCTATATCAGGTCGTGTACATAGCATGGCATACATGAGGCTCCCTATTGCAGAAGCATAAGGGATCTTGCTCATGCGTTCTATTTCCTCAGGTGTGCTGGGGCACATCTTCTTGGAAAGATGAATACCATGTCTGAAGGGTATTAATCCCCTCTTAGAGTTTTCCATACTAAACCTCTTTAGTACTTCCTCTATGTACATCTTCTGTGAAAGTCCTAGCATCCTATTCGGTCTATCCCTATAGACCTTAATTCCTAGAATAAAGGATGCTTCACCTAGGTCTTTCATGGAGAATTCCTTAGACAACCACATCTTGACTGATGTCAACATGGGAATATCATTCCCAATAAGGAGGATGTCATCCACGTACAATACGAGGAAGACAACAGCGCTCCCACTGACCCTTTTGAAAACACATGGTTCCTCTTCGTTTTTGATGAAACCAAACTTTTTGATCACATCATTAAAACGAGTGTTCCAGCTCCGAGATGCTTGCTTAAGTCCATATATGGACCTTTGCAGCTTGCAAACCTTGTGATCAGTATCACTGGATGTGAAACCTAGCGGCTGTTCCATATAGATATCTTCCTCAAGATATCCATTTAGGAATGCCGTTTTCACGTCCATTTGCCATATTTCATAATCGAAATAGGCTGCAACAGCAAGCAATGTGCGGATGGATTTTAGCATAGCCACTGGGGAAAAGGTATCCTGATAGTCAATGCCTTCACGTTGACTATAACCTTTTGCCACTAGTCTAGCCTTGAATGTCTCCACATTCCCATCTGCACCAATCTTTCTCTTGAAGATCCATTTACACCCAATAGGTACTATACCTTCTGGTGGATCTACCAAGGTCCAGACTTGGTTTGAGTGCATCGAGTCGATCTCTGACTTCATTGCCTCAAGCCATTTCTCGGAGTCGATATCTGATATCGCCTCGTTGTAGGTTTTGGGATCATCACCATGAGCACCATTACCTATGAGGAACATTTCCTCTACATCCTCTGAAATAATACCTAAGTATCTTTCAGGGGGACGGGAAACTCTTTCCGATCTACGAGGTGGAGGAGGTAGTGTTCTTATTGGCTCAACCTGATTTGGTTCCACTTGGTCCTTAGCTCTTTCTGCTTGTGAGACTTTCTCATCAAGCTTAATCTGCTTTCCAATGCCACTATCTTGAATAAACTGTTTTTCAAGAAATATGGCATGTCGACTCACAATCACATTGTGGTCTTCAGGAATGTAGAAATAGTATCCTAATGACTCTTTAGGATATCCTATGAATCGAGCTCTAAAGGACCTAAACTCTAACTTGTCCGCTTGTTGTCTTTTGACATGAGCCGGACAACCCCAAATTCTGAGATGACTCAGACTTGGTTTCTTACCGTGCCATATCTCATACGGTGTGGTAGGAACGGTTTTAGAGGGAACCCTATTCAGTAGATAGATTGAAGTTAATAATGAATGTCCCCAAAGGAAATCTGGGAGGTCTGTGAAGCTCATCATGGATCGAACCATATCCAATAGGGTCCGATTTCTCCGTTCTGAAACCCCGTTGAGTTGAGGTGTTCCTGGTGGAGTCCATTGAGAGACTATGCCATTTTCCTTAAGATAGTCTAGGAATTCCCGGCTAAGGTATTCACCTCCTCGATCTGATCGAAGAACCTTAATGGGTTTTCCAGTTTGCTTTTTCTACTTCATGTCTAAATTCTTTGAACTTTTCAAAAGCTTCAGACTTGTGTCTCATAAGATACACATACCCATACCTAGACAGATCATCGGTAAAGGTAATGAAGTAGATAAAATTGCCTCTAGCCGGCACATCAAATGGGCCGCACACATCAGTATGTACTAGGGCAAGGAGATCTGTGGCCCTCTCCCCATGTCCAACAAAAGGGAGTTTAGTCATTTTGCCTTGAAGACAAGATTCACAAGTTGGATATGACTCGGAAGTCAATGGACTCAATAGCCCATTTTTCTCCAATTTGTTGATCCTATCTTCTGCTATATGACCTAATCTCAGGTGCCATAGATATCTGTCGTTTGGACTATCCCTAGGTCGTTTGGCATTCACGTTTTGCTCGATAGTTAGAACAGGTACATCAATATGTAGCTGATAAAGACCATTAATAAGGAAACCATTTGCAATTTTATTTCTTTCATAAAGAATGTTACAATGGTCCTTAAAGAAGGTGATCACATAACCTTCTTGTGCTAAGCATGAAACAGAAATCAAATTCCTGCTAGCTGCAGGCACAAAATAACAGTCTTTCAAAACTAAGTCTAAACCAGATGGTAATCGAAGAGGGTATGTTCCCACGGCTACTGCAGCAACTCTTGCTCCATTACCGACGCGTAGGATCATGTCTCCATCCCTCAGCCTCCTGCTATCCTCAAGACCCTGCATAGAAGTGCATAGGTGAGCACTAGATCCAGAGTCAAGCACCCAACTGGATGCAGAAGAAACCGTAAGGTTAGACTCAATAACGAGCATACCTCCAGAAGGACCTTCCTTCTTGTTCTTTAGGGTGGCCAGGTAAGTAGGGCAGTTCCGCTTCCAATGGCCGTCGCTGTTGCAATGGAAACACTTTCCTTTGCCATCGACCTTCTTCTTCGGTTCTGCCTTCTTCTTCTTTGATCCTTCTACCTTTTGCTTTTTCACAGACTTCCTTTTTCTTTCCATAAGACTTTCTTTTGGAAGAAGTCCGTTCCATAGCAAGAACTGAGCCTTTAGAACCTTTCATAGAAAGCTCAGCGGTAACCAGCATATTCATCAACTCGGCCAAGGAATTCTGAAGTTTATGCATGTGGTAATTCATGATGAATTGCCCATATGCATCAGTCAAGGATTGCAGAATAATATCATTCTGCAAGTCCAAGTCCAACTTCACACCGAGCTTCTCAAGCTCTTCCATGTCCTTGATCATTGTCAGACAGTGATCTTGGACTGACTGCCCATCACGCATCTTAGCCTTAAAAAGTCGTTTCGTGACTTGATATTTGGCTGCGCGACTCTGTTCACCAAACATCTCCTGCAGGTGAGCCAACATTTGGCGAGCAGTCCCGATATCTTCATGTTGGCGCTGGAGCTCATCAGACATCGAGCCCAACATGTAGTATCTGGCCTTATTGTCTTCGTCAATCCATTTTTCCAGAGACGCTCTCTGTTCAGTGGATGGACGAGCTGGTAAGGTGGGAGGGTCCTGGTCCAAAACATGTGTTAACTTCTCTGAACCCAAAACAATTTTGTAGTTCCTGAGCCAATCTTTATAATTGGGTCCAGTCAGTCTATGTGTGTCTAGGATACGTGCCAGTGGGTTGGACGCAGACATTTTCCTGTAGAGAGTCAAAGATTCTAGTTAGATACTGTAATTTTGACTTGACCAATTTGTTTAGGGATTTTATTTTTAAACAAATTAGCTCCCACTATTTTCTCGGATCCCTACACTCCCTCTGTAGAGATGCGAAAATCTCCGCGATTGATGATTTCTAGTGGGTGGTGCGGTCTCACCAACTGACTCATCACCTCACCTAACAGTTATTGGTGATGGGTTAGCCAATGAGTGAACAACTCTTGTTCAATGATTCTCTAATCATGGTGCACCCAAACTTGGTCTCTAATTCATGAATCTCACCGTATCCGGAATATTGATCCACTCCTTAGTTAAGTCAGACCCACCATTTGCATAGACTGGGTTCCTAATTGGGTCTCTCACCGTATCCGGAATATTGAGCCCAACTCATCCTCCAGCCCATAGCATCCAATGCCTAATAGACATGGTTGCGTCTTCCCGGTGCAACTGAGCCACTGTATCCAGCCGAGAACAATCAACCCCGGGAAGGGCCCGCACATCTACAATGGTGGAAGACCTCAGGACTTAATCTTTTCTTAGGGAGAATTGATTCAGGTCTCATTAAACTAGACTTGGCTTAGTCATAACAATTATGACTAACCTAGTGGCATGGGTCAGCTCGGATTATTGACCACCTCAGATCAGAACTGTGTCAACAGATATGGCCAGGTAAGTGAGACCGGTGGAAGGAATATGCCATTAACTCGCACAAGAACGCATTCAGGTCGAGTAGCTTCCAATTAAAAACCAGTCGGTCGTCTGTGCCAAACTTACCTTAGACACCAAATTGTTGAGTCAGAACCAATTGGGTTAGCCTACAATCCAGACTCTAACCTCTGAGCCTAATTAGGTCTTGCTTGATCGTGACTCGATCTTGACCCAGACTTAATCCTATTAGGCTGGTCAATTTAAGCATTGTTGATCCCATCTAACCAACTCTTGATTCGGTTTGATCAACCGCTTAGACCTAATTGAGCTACCCAAGCCCGAACCCAGTATTATGAATATGTCTTAGATCTGAAATTCTCAATTTTAGACCTAATTAATATTCCATAAACTTAATTCTTAATTAAGTTGGGTTCATAAACAAAATATGCACAATAAATCCTAGGGTTTCAGGATCTAGGGTTTTGCAGAAAGTAAGTTTTTGGGTTTCTGATTAAGGACGAACGCGCAGCACCCCTACACATCATAAGAACACCCCATCGAATGGGAAGAGAGGGCCTTTAAACCCTTCTTCGTTCTTATGACCGGACGGCCAAGGGGAACGCCTTAATCAGGAACATTCAATAAACATTCAATACTACAAAACAGTTATAGATCTATATCATATATCTCATATACAAATTTAGATCTAACCATGGCATATTTTGCATACATCTCATGTATCATAATCATGCATGTTTTCAGATCTAAATTATCACATAATAATCTGAAAAAATTAGATTTAAATTGATCTAATCAAAATAAATTCTAATCTAGACAATTATGTAGAACTATTCTACAACTAGTCTAGTCATGCATCTATCATATCTCATATGATATTTAAAATTAAATAATTTTTATTTGCTGTTTATCAGATGTTATTATAACACTTATAATATCAGAAAACAGTAAATAAGAAGATCTAAAATATGATTTAATCATATTAAATCAAAGACATGCAAAACTATTCTATAGAACTATTCTATACTAGAACTAGTCATGCATATCTTCATGTTCTTAGATCCAAATCATTTAATTTTAATTTTTCTTGATTTCAGATCTGATCACATCTCATGTGACATCTGAAATCACGTTATTTTTAATTAAAATAAAATTAAAAATCAGATCTAAACTATTTTTAGAACCATGGCTCTGATACCACTTGAAGGGAAAATCCTGATTTCCCTGACCAGGTTCGTTCAGATCTGATCAGATCAAGAGATATATTTCAAAAATTTTTCTCTTAGATCTGTATCAGATCAGGGATGCTTCAGATCTGATTCTTATTTATTTAATAAAAATTAAATGAAAAGGATAAATTAAATCACATTCAATTTACCTGAATAGGGTAATCCTATTACCCTGTTGATGATCCTGTTTGCAGCGGAAGGTTCTGGATCAAGCCACGCAAGCGCCTGGCCTCTACCGGTATCCACTCGGGCTGGATCTGGAGATCCTCTTCTTCTCTATCACGCCTCCAAAAATCAGATCTGGATCTGATCTGGAGGATCTTCAAAACTCCTTTTGAAGATCTGCAGTCGTTCTTCGCAGCAGCGCAGCCTTCTTGCTTTTGATCTCCTTTTCTTGATCTAAATCGCACCAATCCAAATCCAAAACACTTTTGGACGTGGAGAGCAAGGGGAGAAGAGAGTATGGCGTGGAGAAAGGGGAGAGAGGCAGCCTTGGGGCGTGGGAAGATTGCTTCTTGATTATTTTTTTTCACTTGGGCGCTGGGTCTCTTATATAGACTAAGCGTGATCCAAGTCATCTTCCTCCCAACCAATCACAACCCTTTGTGAAATCAGATCTAAATCTGATTGGTGGGATTAGAGTCCCCTGGATTCCTACTTGGAGAGTGCCTTGGACCAGTCAAACTGGATTCTTAGAAGAACTCTCATTGGAATCCTAAAGGGAGATGGAGTCCTTGTCCAACAAGGACTCCTAGGCGCCTCCTACTTGGGCTCACGCCACCCTTGGCGTGCGCCCTTCTCCTTGCCAGGTTCTGGCAGGGGGACAAGCCCCCACCAGCTCTCCAATAGGTGCATGACATGTGGTCAAAAGTCAAAGGGTGAATGGTCAACGTTTGACCAGTCAAAGGTAGACTTTTGACCAAAGTCAAAGAACAAGAAATGGCAGGTGACCAAAAATGGCAGGTAATGTCTTACAAATAAGACAACCTATTCTGACTTGGACAACCTCCAGTCAGACCATAAGAAGACTTCTGTTTGAGCACAAACTCCTTTGGCTCAGACAGGACGACTTATTTATGATAGCAAAAGAAGAACGTTAGGTTCAATCGAGTGCTAGCACGATTTCCTTGAACCTAATTGAATCTCATTCAGATCAATTGAACTATATTAGTTCAATTGATGATCACCAGATTCAAACCCTTGTTTGTGTGACCCAGTTAGGTTCAGTTCTGTATGGTAATGGGATATGTCATGATCTCTATCATCGACATCATCGAAACTCCTTTCGATGGATCAGAACTCTTCTGATTCGAACAGCTAGAATGATCGATCATCTAAATCATTCTAATTGCTCCCAAAATCCACCAGTGACACCTAGCAGTATATGGTGGCAACCCATCAGAGCTGAATGCGAACCTCTTGGTGCAGCTACCTGTGTGATTCAGTTCTTCTATCTTGAGCCCCGATCAGATTAGGGTTAAGGTGAACTCGTCAAACCCTAGTCTCTGTCATATGATGTAATCATTCGATTCGAGTCCAATGTGAAAATCTAAATAGAAACTCTTTCTATTATTTCACTCTGCCATGGCCATGGGCTTCAGGACTTGATTCTCATGATCATCATAGGGCTACTCCTCTACCACCGAGGTAGATAGATCCCATCTTGATGCAATCCAGTTCCTACAATGAACATGTCATAGCCAACATACACCTCAGGGTTCCATATGGCTAGGAGACCGAGTAATGGTGTAGTCAAACTATAACACCCTCAAGGTGAACTGCCGATGCATCTCAGGTCAAAGAACCAGACACACTACTGCAGCATCGAGTCAGTCATTGACGAGAAGGTAGACTCCCTAATGACTACTCGAGGTGGTCACGCTCAGTGCCCTCGTTCTCTAACGAGTACCTGTACTCTCGCTCCGGTGTCTCCACACCGTAGACTCAAGACTCATCTACTAAAGAGAAGCGATCGTACACCAACCTTCCGGATCAATCACCATCCTCGTGATGATCCTATGGTCGGGAGCTATTTATGAGTTAATAATGATTATTCATGTCTTAAATTTTCAACTCTTGAAAATATGAATTATCATTACCATTAACTCAAAGGATGTATCACAGACACTAAATACACATGTGTGATAGAAAATAACCCATTTCATTAATTATAGTCAAAATTACAATTTTGCCCCTAGAAGTGTATTACAAGTGTCAGCCAATTCTGGCTTCTAGGGCACATATATCTAACAGTAGATTACCAAGCCTTAACAATGCACCATCCCTTCCTATCAAAATGTATGTTCCAACTCTGAGATACTTGCTTCAATTCATAAATGAATTTCTAAAGCTTGCACACCTTGGACTCATTTGTAGATGTGAACCTCTCAGGTTGCATCATACACACCTCTTCAATCAGCTCTCCATTCAGGAAAGCTGTCTTCACATTTATTTGCCATATTTCATAGTCCAGATGGGCAGCTATAGCAAGCATTATCCGAATGAATTTGAGCATTGTCACAGGAGAGAATGTCTCGTTATAGTCAATACCATAATGTTGATGATATCCCTTAGCAACTAGATGGACTTTATAGGTCTCCACCTTTCCATCTATGCTTCTCTTCCTTTTGAAGACCCATTTACATCCAATGGATTTAACCTCTTCGGGTGGGTCAACCAATGTTCACACATCCTTCACCTTCATTGACTCCATCTCAAATTTCCTAGCCTCAAGCCATTTCTTAGAATCAAGTCTCTGCATTGCATCCATGTTGGTGATTGGATCCTCATCATTCTTATCAAGTTCGATAAGATCACCATTTTGGACTAAGAAACCATAGTATCTATCCAATTGATGCGGTACTCTACCAGATCGCCTTAATGGTGCAGAGATACTAGGCTCTAGATCTAATCTAATCAAATCTGATTCAGTTTCGACAATAGGTGTCGGCTTTTATACCTATTGAACTTCATCAAGTTCAATCTTAGAGGCAACAATTCCTTCACCAAGAAACTCCTTTTCCAAGAAGATTGCTTTAAGGCTGACGAACACCTTTTGTTCATCAGCATGGTAGAAAATATATCCTTTTGATTCTTTGGGGTACCCTATAAATATGCATTTGTTAGACCTTGGTCCAAGTTTATTTATGATTAACCATTTCACATAAGCGGAGCACCCCCAGATCCTAAGGTGCGAAAGTGCTGGCTTACGCCCTATCCATATCTCATATGGAGTCTTAATTATAGACTTACTTGGAATCCTATGTAATAGATAGCAAGTCGATTCGAGTGCATATCTTCAAAAGAATATCGACAACCTGGCAAAATCCATCAAGGATCGGACCATGTCTAATAGAGTCCGATTTCTCCTCTCAGATACACCATTATGCTATGGTGTTCCTAGAGGAGTCCATTGGGAGAGAATCTCATTCTTTCCTAGATATATGAGAAACTCATCAGAAAGGTATTTTCCTCCTCAGTCAGATTAAAGAGTCTTAATATTCTTTTTAGTTTGTTTTTCTACTACACTTCTGAATCATTTGAACATTTCAAATAACTTTGACTT